>CAIGRP010005212.1:0-12520 GCA_903798385.1 Fraxinus cuspidata
CCAAACACAAAATTTTTTTTTGGATACCTTATGGATTTAGGATTGATTATGTTTCAACGTGGTGCCCAAACCTAATGCAAAAGTTGTATATATATATATATATATATATATATATATATGGGCTAAGTCCTTAAATCTAATGGCACCTAATTAGGTGTAATTGGTGCTAATTAAATAATAAAACTCTTCCTTAAACCTAATGGCATAAAATTAGGTATAAATGGTGCTAATTATAAGACACGTTTTACCTATAATATTAACCCATTTAAATCCTTAAATTCATTTTCTTTCCTATCAATTCCTAAAATCAAGACAATAAAAAATATTAAACTAAATTGACAACTCCCATCAATTTCCCAAGATGAAGGCAATGAAAAAGTAAAGAAATAATTGACAAATTTTCCATCACTTTAGCACATGTATAAACGAAACCAATTAATAACCACCAATACAGGCGTCACTGTCACCCCTTATATTAATTCATAAATCAATTTAGCTAAATTTCGATTTAGAACAACATTTTTCAACTCCGATAACTTGGGGCCTCGCTTATCCGAATTAGCTTTTTCTTAAACCTAATATGTATGATTAGTTACGAGCTATCTAACTAGCCCAATATTGATTTATTTATCATTACTCTAATATTATTTAAGTATTTGGCCCAAATAAAATTGAATTTAATATACGTTACTCTAGTCCACCAACTTTCACAATGTGAAAAGTAGTAGATGAAACAAATAATTTTATTCTGTAAATTTTCGAGGTGTTATAGTTAGCCTTCTTAACACGAACTATGTTGGCAAGCCAATCTCGATACTGAACTTCCTAAATAAATCGAACATTAACAAGTTTATTGATCTGTTTACATATGACCTCTTTACGATTTGAAGCAAATGGTAACTTCCTTTACTTAATTGGTTTAGCCCTTGGCCTAACATTGAGTCCATGAACCACAACCTCGAGATCTGTTCCAGGCATGTCCTCCACTTTCTATGCAAATACGTTAATGTTGCGGGACATGCAATTGACGACTTCAATCTTAAGAGAGGCTTCAAGATCCCATCCAACTGTCACTTTTTTGCCATACTCGAGTTCGACCTCTACCAATTTCTCCACTGGAGCAATTCCATCTTGGTGCTCGAGCTCAGGAGTTGATAGTTTTATGACGTCAATTTTTATTCTCCGTACGCTGGTTATATAGCACTGCCTTGCTGTTGTCTGATCCACACATACAATTCCTACACTGTTACTTATAGGAAACTTCATAGCCAGGTGGAATGTGGATATAATGACTTTGATTTTATTCAGTAGTGGTCTCCCAAGAATTATGTTGTAAGCCATTGAAGCTCGAACTACCTGAAAAGGTGTGATTTTTGTAACCTGCCTTTGATCTGATCCCAATGTAAGAGGAGGGCCAATGACTCCTTTTGGGATGAGTGTTCCACCCTTGAATCCCTGTAGTAGGGTTTTAACTGTCTTGTGTTGGTTAGTAGAGATACCCATCTTCCTGAAAGCCTCATAGGACAATACATTTGCCGCACTCTCATTGTCTCTCATTGTCAACCAAGATTCTTTTTACTTCAAAGTTGACGATGGTGTCAGAGATGACTAAGGCATCATCATGGGGGAACGATATGCCTTTAAATTCCTTTTACCCAACGGTTATCTTCCACGTTGTATAGAGCTGTCTTTGGGGTTGAACTGTATCACTTGGCATATTGCTGGCGCCCGTTGTTTGAATCTCCTCATGAGGCTATCCTCCCAAATATAATGTTAATAGTACCTACCATGGGCTGATTACCTTCCCTAGGTTCTGGAGTCTTTCATTTCTTATGATCACTTCTCGGATGCTTGTTGTGCCTGATGTATGCCTTCAGGAACCCCTTTTGTCAATGCTTCAATCTCTCATTTTAACGTTATGCAGTCCTCTGTAGTATGCCCGTGGTCGCTATGAAAGTTACAGTACTTGCTCTTATCCCTAGTCTCAGGGGGAGATCGCGTTTAAACTTTTTAATGTCCTTGATCTCCATCAGCATGTTAGTCCTAGAGGTATTCAGACAAATTAAGGGTACATGTTGTATTTCCTACCTCTGCTTATCCTGAGCATGATCTTATCGCGAACTTCACTCATGTAGTGTCTTGTGTTTTGGCTTCTCATATATTTCTCTCCCTGGGTGAGGAGCTCTGTCACTGATTTCAGTGGGGTCTTAGATAAAGACATTTGAAAGCTTCATGCCTTATTGCATATGTTAGAGTCGAAACAGCCACTGTAATGTAAAGGTCAGATATTTGTAATCTTTCTTTATTGAACATCGTCATAAAGTTATGTAAGGTCTTATTCTGGCCCTGACGGAGCTACATAATGGAGGCATCAGTCTTTTTGGTGTGCTTGCTACTTGCAAATAAAGCACATAATTTATTGACCAGGTCCGAGAATGAGGCTATAGAATTAGACTCCAATGTGGCGAACCAATCCCAATGGCATTAGTCAAAGTTTGAGGAAAGACCTTACACATTACTTAGTCTGGTACAACCTGTATGTTCATGATATCCGTATATACATTGAAGTAATTGATGGGATCAATGGTCCCATTGTACTCCTTTAAGGAGAGGAATTTGAACCTATCTAGAAGCAGATATGAAAGTACTTCCGATGGGAAGGGAGTGTTAAGGATAAATCCCATCGTCTCCTAGGTATTTTGTTGTAGTCCTGCGGTGATCCCATCATGTATGAGTTGAGCGAGTTCACTTGAGTCCATAGTAACCAATTTTGAGGTCAACGCCATTGGAGGTACTTCCGATACCCTAGATCTACCATTTTCATGGATTCATGGCCGGTGTTGGTGTTGGTACTAGTGCTGACATCGGATGAGAGTTCTTCTGACGTAGCACTTGAGTCACTGTTGCAACTTGTTGATGTAGTTCTTCAAAGGCACCCACGGTAACCACTTGTGGTTAAGGAGCCGGTATTGTTGATGATTCATCTTGATGAGCTGGGGTTCCACAATATAAGGTGGATTCGGTGGGACCTGAACGTGTGTTGACCATGGATTTTGGTAGCGATTCCCATAAACAGCGCTAATGATGTTATCAAAAATCATACCTGTTGATTTTTCGAGCTTGATGACCGAGAATAAGCGCGAACGAGAATCTTTCGATATTTGAAACAAAGGTGTCGAGGTGTGTACTCGTCACCTTTCCAATGCTTAAGTCAGAGAGAGAATTTATGAGAAAATATATGCTGAAAATTATGTAAAAGCGTACCTGAATAATGAATAGAAGTCTTGTATTTATATAGGTAGGTAGTACATTCCTAGTAGGACTTGGTTAGCTAGGTGTCTTTATCCTTAGAAGTCCTACTTGAGATTAGTATTAGATTACAACTACTAGTCTAGTCATCATTCGACTATAACGTTTGAAGAGTCAGACTTCTCTTAGTCATAAGAGTTTTGAGTTGGGGAATTTGGATAGATTTAAAATCCTTGTAAAGTAGAATCAATCCATGTTTAAGAAATTCTTTGAGTCTGGCAGAGAAAAACGCCTGAGGGTATACATGCTTGGGGTCATAAAGTCCAGAGCACTTATCCCGAGGACGTCATCACCATATTGTCACAGGAATTCTAATGTCAATCCTCGAGATATCCCGAGGACTATATCAAGCTCGAGGATGAATGGTCCAAATTAGCGTATATTGTTCCTCGAGACTAATTAATTATGACCATATCATCAGCGATGGCAGTGGCCACATAACACAAAGGAAAAATTGCAGCAGCAGTCCGTAACATTTTAAATTTTTACCTTAACTTTCAATTTGTGTTAGTGAATGTCCATAACATTTCATAAATATGCACTTGAAGTCTAATTGGATGGAAACCTTCCTTTTGACCATTAGTTGACTTAAAAATACAAAAAGTGAATATTTTAACCATTTTAGGGATATTTTCATCAATTCTTAATAATTAAAAAAATCTAAAAATAAAAGGAAAATCTTTTCTTCTCCATCATCCTCCCCCATCCCCACGTCCAAAACAAAATTTGAAAACAGAAAACCATCGGCCACCCCCTCCGACAGGTTTTGCACTGCGCTCAGGCACCACTCAGGACCTCAACTTTCTCTTCTAGCTACGACTTCTCAACCTACACATAGAATCCCAAGTTTCAAAATTCCATTTTTGAATCCAAATCCCACCCTTAGGTAATTCGCGCAAATTGTTTCAAAATTTTTATTTGTACCAGTGGTACAATGAAGGTTGGGATATCGGAGTTTTTGAACGGCATATCAAAACGCTGGACTCTGAATTTAACGAGTTGCAAAAACTTCTCGTTGCCCACACCATGAAGCTTAAGAAAATAAACCTAACTGTCCACATGATCGCCTAAGAAATATCACACATGTGGTGTCAATAATCATAATAACAAAAACGCACAATCAGTTAGTCCATCCTCCCGTGATCACCAAAGGCACATCCCATATCTACCCTTACGTTTCACCAGAGAAGCTCACCCGTGATGCCAAAACATATCACATAAACATACTTCACTTGTCTTGGTGCCCTAGTAGTGGTCAATAAAACATTTTATAATGTAGATTTATTTTTTTCAATCAATTCGTGCATTCTAGATTTTTAACGATGGACATGTCGTGTATGTACGTACAAATGCTCGTGAATGACGTACTTCACCAAAATAGATGTCATTATGTTTCGAAACCTCATACTCATCATAACTACCACATGATATACAATGAACTCCTTATCAAAATTATATAAATATTACAAAAATACCCTAAAGAAAATATTTCACGAATACTTTGTTCTTGAATCGTAGTTGTAAATGAATTTTTACTTACTTTTTGCCTCTGTGTGTGAGCTTTCTATAAAGTATAATTCAAGTCTCTTTTCCACTTAAGGGGCGTAAACAACCTGTAGTATCATCTAACGTCAAATATGATTCTCAATTTGATAATCATGACACACACATCACCCATACTAAGACCATAGATGCCTAAATAATCTAGATTAAAACTACAAGTAACCAATCCTATAACTACCATTATTTTCAAGTTTAATGATTTTAAACACCATTTAATTGGATCATTAATGTCGTAACACTCTTTCAAATTGATTTTTCCAAGCTTTATAGGTGATTAGTGAACATGTAAAGGTGAAATTATATGAAATCTAAAAATGGACAAAATCAGTTTTCCAATTTTAAATGCTGTCCGATCTAGTTTCATTCATCTTTTTACACCCTTAATAACCTTCATACATTCACAATTTCTTAACACACTTACATAACATGTATATAAAAGTATTTATGAAATAAGTTTGCCACAAGTGCGGGATTTTAAGCCTAAAGTTAAGTCCTTTTTATAGGACACTGTATCAGTCAATCTTTCTATAACCATCTTTAGTTTACATTGCATTATCGTGCCACAAATCAAGTTCTTATTGGAATTTTATTTAATCATGCATAGAGAAAAATAAAAACAATTTCAATCTCCACAAAGGATCTACTTTGTGTTTAAATAGAAACCATGATAGAAAATATATCTTTGTATAATTCTACAAACTCCTTTACTTGTCTTGAACATGAACAATAACGATCTGCACCACAAATGTCCAATTGTCCAGCATTCAATGGAAATCTACACAGGGAATAAGAATGAGAGATTTATGAATTCTCTTTTCTTGTGCTAGCAAGATAATGAATTGTATATTGTTATTTCTGAAACTCTAATAGCTTATTAATATAAGTCCAAACTTAGCCCGTCTCTTAAATTTGACCCGATCCAATATTTAATTAATCTAATTAATTAACTTTTGTCCAAGAATTAATTAATTTAACAAGCAACCCAATTAATTAATTATCTAATACTTGTTAATTAATTAATTGGTAAATCTCATTTTTCTAGTTTTACTTTTGTGTATGACTCATTAAGTTCCCGATCACAATGCCTAACGACGTGAATTATTATTTTGATCTGGTCAAAATCAATAAATTAAAATATCCTCTTTTAATTTATCATCAGTTCACATCCTCGTCCTAGATTGACAATTAGCAATGTGTCAGGGCAATACATGTGACTAAAAATGTCATGGGCATGATAAAACCAAACTTGTTCGTTTACCGTGAAACTATAATTTCTTCGTCAATATGATTCGATCAATTACGAGATATGGATAAGTGTCAATCTCAATTATCGATCATATTTTTCATCTATCTATTAAGTCAATGTAAGTTGAAAACACTTTTCGACTTATGAGTATACTTTGGCCAATGATTTCGTTATCAACTTAACTAAATGAATGTGAATCATAATCTCTTACTATCTAAGAGTGACAAATCCTATATTGATCATTCACAACTTTCATATGATTCTTGACATACAAGAACGATGTAGTATTAGCGACCCTTGGCAAAACAACATCCAACATTAGCAAAGTATGACTGTCCTCATATAGGGCACTATGATGACCTTAAGTTGAAAGATTAATTCCACTACCGAAGGTTAGAGATTAACCATTGACATTCAAATAGGTATCTTTTTGGAATCTCCTCAAGGTCAGTGCAAATGAGAGTTTGTAAGTGTTATGTCACAAATCCAATCAATTTAGGTTGTAAACACTTTTAATATGTTTAATGCATTTATTTTGGCAAGACCTATTATTTATTTTAATTACTATTCTAATAAATTATATCAAATAATAGAGTCCATATGTTTAAGTCTATGTAATTTGTTAAACACAATGAGTTGTGGTTGTGAGATATAAATTACATATGACTGAATCTTAAATCATCCATGATCGCAAGTAATAACGAGATACATATATCGTTATTACAGATAGACCATCATGTGTGACATTTCTTACTTTTCAAGTAGGTAGTTGATCTCATAAGATAAAGTGTGATGACATTTAAATGAACACGTGAATGTTTTATTATAGAACAAAACAATGAAGACCCATTGGGGAAATTTCACATGGATAACTGTCCGAGTGTCATTGGTTAATCTCTAACATGGGTTAGTGAAATTGGACCTTCGAGTTGAGGTCATAATAGTGCTTTAAATGAGGATAGTCATACTTTGGTGATATTTGATGTTACTCTACTATGGTCGAAAGACCAATTCCACTATCGAACATTAGAGATTGACCATTAACACTCAAATACTTATCCATGTAGAATCTCCTTAGGGGTCTCCAATGTTTTGTTCCATAACAAAACATTCACGTGTTCATTTAAGTATCATCATACTTTAGCTTGTGAGATCAACAACTTACTTCACAAGTAAGAAATATCATACATGATGGTCTATCTCTAATAACGATATCCGTATTTCTTTATTACTTATGACCATGGATGATTTAAGATTTAATTATATGTAATTTGTATCTCAATTTACGAGATTCTATTATTTAATTTATTAGAATATTAATTTAATGAAATAATAGATCTGTCATAAAGGAAATGTATCAAATATATATTAAAAGTGTTTATATCCAAAGTTGATTGAACTTAGTGCACAACACTTACAAACTCCCACTTATACTAGATCCAATCATTTATATATCTAATATCATAAGAGTCTATATGAAAATTATGTTTATGCTGTGACAATTCTTTGTTAATGGAACTACAATTTAATAACTTGTCGAAATTCGTTCTTCTTTACGTCATTTTATTATATTAGCTTTCAAATGAGATGATATCATCTTAACGTATATTTGGATCATTGATGAGAAATTAGTTCTTTCGCTTGCACGATGGTTACAATGCAGAAGCATCTGATCAATAATGTTAGAAACTACTCCAAGTTTATTGATGAACTTCATCACCCAAATCATAACTTTTGTTGCTTTTAAAGCAATGATGTAGAAGACTTTTGCTATTAAATTGACGATTGTTTCCTATTTGGAACATTTTCAACACATCGCTTAAGAATAAACTAATATCCTGATAAAGATTTGCTATCATTTTAGTCTGACTAGCAGTTAGTATCAGTGTATTTATGAACTTTAAGTTCATTTTTCTCCATATAAACCTTCTCAAGATTTTATTTATGTAGATTGTGATGAATTAAGCAATCTTTTAGATCTATCTCTATAAATCAAGTTGCTTCTTCCATATCTTTCGAGATATTATTTGACATCCACAATTTCAACAATTGAAACATAAGGATGTCATTTCTTATTAATATGTTATCTACATATAATATCAGAAATATTAAAATGCTCCCTCTATCTTTTTGAAAACACACAGATCGTCTTCATTTTTTATAAAATCAAACACTTTGACTTTCTCATCAAATCGAAGATTCCCGTTCGAAGAGGCTTGCTTCAATCCATATATGGATAAATCAAACTCGCATACCTTATAAGTATATTTGGATCCAAAACCTTCGAGTTGTGTCATGTACACTTCCTATTGTAAGTTCCTTTTAAGGAATGCAGTTTTGAAATCAATTTGTCATAACTCATAATCATGGTATGCAGTTATTGCAAGAAAAATTTGAAATGGATTTTAGCATGGCTACAGGCTAAATGGTTTCATCAAAGTCAACTCCTTGTCTTTATTTATAAGCTTTTGCTACTAAATGGTTTCATCAAAGTCAACTCCTTGTCTTTGTTTATAAGCTTTTGCTACTAGCCTTAATTTGTATGTACGGATGTTTCCATCCATGTCGACCTTCTCATATAAATAATTTTACAATCTATGGGTTTTATCCTATCGGCTGATCGATCAAGGTCAAACCTTGATCACATACATCGAGTTCATCTCAGATTCAATGGTCTCTTACCATCTCTTTGAATCAACACTGAACTTTATTTATACATAATTAGTAGGTTTATTATTCTCAATTAGTAATTCTGGATTAGTAACCATGGATTTGTACCTTCCAAGAAGTCAAATGATCCTACAAAATTTACACAGAGCTGACGTATCCGCAGGAGTCTCTACTTCTTGATCAAAATTATTTCTTTCAGCAGACGTGGGATCAGACTCAGATTCATCACTTGGTCAACTATATCGTTGGATTCTTGAACTCTTCAAAATCTATTCTACTCCCACTATCCTTTCCTATAATAAACCATTTCTCTAGGAATATGACATATCTTGAAACGAGCACCTTCTTTTCAGTGGGATTACAGAATTGATATCTAATTGCTTCTTTTGGACATCCCACTAATATGCCTTTATCAGATTTAGTTTCAAAATTATTCGATTTAGGGCACTTCACATAAGCATCACGGACCTAAACTTTAACATGAGTCAGCTGGGTCTTCTGCCTTTCCATAACTCGTATGTAGTTTTGTCAATCAATTTAGATAGAACACAATTTAGTGTGTAGCACATGGCAATTAAAACATGACCCCAAAACAATTTTTGGAGGTTTGCATAGCTCGTTATTAATCTCACTATATCTATCTAATAGTTTGCGATCCTCCTTTTAGGTTTACCATTATGTTGCGGTATATATGGCAGAGTCCATTGCGAGAGAATCTCATTCTCTTTTAGCTAATCTAAAAATTCATCCTTCAGACATTTTTCACCTCAATCTGATCTTAGTTTGAGAATACCTTTACCTATTTGTTTATCCACTTTTAGCTTGAATCCCTTGATCCTTTCAAGAGATTTATGCTTGAATTCCATCAAGTATACAGAAATAGTCATTAGTAAATGTGATGAATAAGATAAACCTCACCTAGCATTAGTTGACATAGGTCCATAAACATCACTATATATTAGGCCCAATAATTGTATATCCGTTTCTCCTTTCAAGTAAAATGAGATTTGGTCATTGTACCTAACATGAATAATTCACATTTGCCAAATGATTCAAAATCAATTGACCCCAAATATACATCTCTATATAATTTTGGAAATGCATTCACGTGACCAAGTCTGTAATGTTAGATATGTAATATTTAGGTTATCAATTTTATATATTTTTTACTTTCTATACTCATTATAGAATATTAGTATTTAGAATATAAATGTCATATATCATTTGTATACCTTTCAATTTCTATACCCATTATAGAATACTCAATATTAGAATATAAATTTTATTTTGTAATTTACCATAACCATTAAAATCTTATCATGATAAAAAAAGAACAACAATTTCTCTTAAAATTAAAACAGTGCATGTCGAAACATGAAATTCAAATAATGTTCTTGGTAATGGTGAGAATATAATAACATTTCTCTAATTATAATATTAAGCCTAAACGCAAGGCAATGCAACAACATTTGCTCATTTTCAATGTGCATGTCAACTTCTTCCTTTTGCAGTGGTATACTTCTATATAGTTTCTCCATATTTATACAAATATGAAGTCCGTATCTGATATCTAATACCTAATAAGCTAATGAAGTAGATATAAGCCTTGCAGTTTTTCTCCCAATGACATATCATTCCAAAATGACAACAAGGTTCGTTAGATTTGGTAATGTCCTTCTTCGCTTTGACTGTCTCAGCCATCTTGGATGCCTTCTCAAAGCATCATTTAGACTTCTTTGTAGTGCCATTAGAGGAATCAATGGTTTTTCCACTACAAACTCTGTTGTTGGGTTTAATAGTACATATTAAGTAATTTAAGTAGTGTGGACTCAAGTGCATTCATGTTAAATTCATAATAAAATGTGAGTAGCTCTCCGACAGAGATTGTAGAACCAATAAATACTTAGTTCTTGATCCATGACTGAACTCAATTTAGACAACTTCTCAATGCCAATCATTTCAGTGCATGAGCACTGACTTAAGATCTCTCTGTCATTTTGCACCAGTAGAGTTGCTTAGAAGTCTCATATTCTTCCAGACATAATTATTCATCATATAACTCTTTGAAATGAAAAATCATGCGTTAGCATCTATACTCCCATGTTGCTTTTGTAACTCAGGTGACTTAGTTGTAAGTATCACTCATATTGTAGTACTATCGTCATCATTCTGTTTATCATAGTAGCCACATCTTCCTTAGTCGAGTCATCAACATGTGTCTCTGGAAAGGGCTACTTAAGGACATAACTAATTTTTCATGTTAGAGAACAATTCTCAGACTTCCATGTTAATAAAGAAAATTTGTCATGGTTCTCGGCATCAAATATGCCACTCAATTATATATGGTTACTCATAATTTAATAAACGTAAATGACGAAAAATAAATTAATGATATATATATATATATATATATATATAATGCATCAATTAATTTAACATGATCTTTTATTAAATTAATTATACTCCCAATGTTTAACTCAAATTTATGACGCTCTCACATAAATTTATGGAATCCATACTTGATTTCCAGTGGGCTGAGATCTCATTAGTTATATTAAGATCTTGCGTGGCTTAACAAATCTTAATAAAAATTTTGGGTAAATACTATTATCAATTGTATCTCTATACAACTCTTAGATCATTAAGTTGGGAACTCTTTGTCTTTACACATCTTGTGTGTTGGCTTAACACTTCTCTAGAATTCAACTCATTGAGTCTATTCAACAAAAGATAAATTTTAGTTAAGTCAAACCTATTATCCGAAAATATCTAACATTTCATAGTATCAAACATGTCCATAGTAGACCCATTTTGAGTGTACTCACCAAGTTGAGATAATTTTTCACTATACCAATGGCAAGCAAATAATAAATCTGAGTCAATATTTTAATGAAGGGTTTTCATGCAAAGGTCTCGTCGAAATAATTATATATATTTTATTATAAATTTAGCACGCAAATAAACACACACACACACAATCACACATATAATAGTGTGGATGGTTTTGAACTTATAATATCTAATCTTTCCGAGCCAAGCTAGTTGATCAGTTTTTATGGGGTATTGCATAACACACACACACACACATATAATAGTGTGGATGGTTTTGAACTTATAATATCTAATCTTTCCGAGCCAAGCTAGTTGATCAGTTTTTATGGGGTATTGCATTGACTCATACAATACTATATCTCTATGGTCTCCTTCTCTTCTCGCATTTTCAATTAGTCCAACTGCAATCTGTATCCTATTCTAGTTGGCACGCAAACCCATAATAATTATAATGAACTCGTAGGTACAAAATAAATAAGAGACCGCATGCCCATAAAATAACAAGAACAAAACTAATCATTCAACACATCCATTAGTTGAGTTCATAATCATCCACTAATAAAATATTCATCATATAAATGCTTTCCTATATAATATCTAATATTATAAGCAAAGATCTTTTAAGTTTCTAGCAATTATGGTCGTCTAAACTAATTTAGACAAAATTATCAGAATAATTAAATAATTAATTAATCAAATTAATTAATTAATTAATTTACTTTTGCTGGTCTATTTAATTAAAATCAAATTTTAATAAAATACTGAATTAGAGTTCAACTCTAATTCCACAATTTAAGGTAGTTGAATTTAATTAAAATCAAAGTTTAACTAAATATTGAAATTAGAGCCCAACTCTAATTCCAAAATTTTAGGGCAAGACAATTTAATTAAAATCAAAAT
>CAIGRP010005220.1:0-10882 GCA_903798385.1 Fraxinus cuspidata
ACAAGAAAGAGAACAGCCCCTAAGTTACGAAAAAATTAGTCCCATCGTTGTTCGTGCACATTAAAGGAGAGCAAACAACAGAAAAACATTGAGTCTAAGAAGCTGATATGATAACCCCACATTTAATACTGTTCTACACTACACTAGAAAGGCCAATTTATCTGTCGCCCTTGTTCCCAAAATGGTCAGGAGAAAAAAATGTGGTTCCTTTCTATAACGTTCAACAAGAATTCCAGAAACGTCTTTAGAAGATTCAACAAAATCATCGCCTCCAGCAGTATTTTTGACATCCATAACAGAAATCAGTTCGTTTATCTTGTTCATAACCTCACTGCTTTCATTTTTTCCTTGTTAACTCTGACACTGCCTATGTACCTTCTCCCAATTTTCTTCCATCTTATGCGCTCCCGTCTCTCTCTCTCTCTCTCTCATGCTTTCTTATGTTTCTTTTAATTTTACTATTTCTCATAAATTTAACAAGTGCAATTGGTTGTTATATATGTACTTCGTCACATTAGCATTTTAATTGAAATTAATCTAGAGTTATATTTGTTTTCATTCAAATCTGTATATATATGAGGGAAACAACGATTTCTCAATCTAGTGTTCAACTTTGTTTCTTACTTTTGAACTATTTCAACAACTTACCATAACACATACATCATGATAGAGTACATTTTTAAGATTGAAATCCAATTGTATGAACTCAAGAAAATCTGAGGATGAGACCATAAATTGTGAGCTAAGAGATGAGAAAATAAGAGAGATTTTTCGACCTCTAGTTTCAAGGATCAGCCGTGATGCTATCTCACTAGTCTGCAAATTCTATCTTCGTCATGAGAGGCTCAGCAATGACACATTCCCGATTTGAAGACCTGGCAGGACTAATGAAAATATTAGTTTACTCGTGGTGTGTTTCTTTATTTCCCAAAATTTATTTATTAACGAGATCTGCCCCAGTTTTGTAATATTTCAGTTGACGTAATGAATTTTCGACGAATTATGTTTTATTAACACATAAAACAGGACATTCCACCGTTGAGTCTAACAAGTGCCTGGCACATGTGTCCATGTTGGATATGTGTCAGACACGGTCACTCTAACTCAGATGGTATATTGGTGCTTACCAGTTATTTTATCAAAAAAACTGGATCGTGATCGTCAATGCATATGCATAGAGACCACAAATGACTTTACATGTTGTTATAGGTGCGAATTGAATAAGTTGATATTTGATTTAAGCTAATGGCAAGGAATCAATTTTATTTTACGTCGATTATCCTATAAGTTAACATAGTTTTGGAAATTAATTATTTTTGGAAATAGAGTACTATGTATAGACATCCTGTAAAGAAAATGAAGCATTCAATGGAGTGGAGTGGGGGGTATAGTGGTTATAAGTTTATGAAATATGAAGCCATAATCAAATAAAATCTCTCTGGCCAGAATCATGTTAAATAATCGTAGCCGCAACTCAAAATTTAGTCTAGAAAGATGCATTCTCCAATCTTCTTAGCATGTGCAGGAATAAGTTATATGGCCAGTAAAAATCTGTTCCATAATATATTTGGAATGTGTTGTTTCTTACTATCCTTTTCTTTTCTTCTTGCTTGGTTGTTATCGATTGAGATTTAAACATACGGTTTTTGGTACATATTAAAATTTTAATTGATGGAAGATAGATTTGATTATAGCAGAAAGAGAGAATTTCCTAATTTTTTCCTTTGTCTTTATTAACACAAAAAAATGTTGCTTTCACTGTCTTCCTAAAATCTTATTTTTATTCTTGAACACACCAAAAACTATATATGCTAGCCACCAAGGGTAGAATGGGTAAAAAATCAATAGCAATATTTGAAAAATTAAATGCTTAATCAAAACTTAATCATGTCCATTTCACGTGCGATTCATGTGCTTCGCAATATAAAAATTTTAATCCAATTATCAATAACTTTTATACTTGTTAAGTGTTCTATACCAAATATAAACCTTGAAGGATGATGATAAAATGGATTAAATTCACAGGCTTCGTTCGAAGCCTGTTATTGAATACTCTAAATCAATTGGTCCAAGGTTATAATTGGCGGCCCCAGGAACCGAGATGGACCAAGAATCTCACATGTGGTAATTAGGTGTGATTAGGGGATCGACCCACTTATTTACTCAGCCCATTATTTACCTACCCTAATTCCACTTATATAAGTGGACTTTGTCCACTTTGAGGTCGTTATATACAAACACATGACTTTGGCTTTTTGGGTCGCGATTTCCTATGTGCAACCTTAGCTGCCTCGGTTTCTCACCCTTTTTTGCCTCTTTGTGCGGCTGCTCTCTACCCTTGTTCTTGGTGTGTTCTATGGGCGTTTACTTTATGAGTAAGATTCTTTGGTCCAATCATGTGTGGAGTTACCTTGTGACTTTGGGTTGGTAAATCTGAGCCTCGTTATTCCATCTTTGATTCTGAACGTGGTTCTTGATAGGGAAGTGGTTTTGTTGCAATTTCTATCTTTTTAATTCGATTATCATTATTTAGTTTAGACTTAACTAACTCTGCGTTTGATTATCTCTATTTGAAGGAATCATTTTACAACAAATTGGTATTAGAGAAATTGGATCGTAGTGACTGAGAGTGGGGATTTGTTCGGCTGCCTCTGCATGAAATTGAAATCAAAATTTTGAAATTTCTATGATTTGGAACGCGTGTTGTATTTGATCTTTCGCTGATTTTACTAATACAGACTTCAATCTTTAATCAAATTTGTATCTCTCATTTGTATGGACCACTGATAGATTCACTTTGGTAAATTAGCTGATACTCTTTAAATTTCTGCAATGGCAAGTCATTGCTTGGGGGTGGCTAATAGAATTGGGGTTTACCGTGTGGGGTACCCCATTGTCTGTTGCTAGAAATCAGGATTTCTTACCTATTATTTGTGATATTATCATTTTGTGACTATTTTGAACTATTACCTACACTTTAACCACTTGAAAATTGCATTGAGACTGTGATCGCGAATCTCGCGAATTCCTAGGAATTTAGGTCAGTATTTATTCGTGACCTTTAGGACCTATTCCATGCGGCTATTTCTTTGAAGGTTGTTTACATTCTATGCGTCTTATTTAATAAGATGTCTGCGTACCATGTTGACTAGGGCGTCTTCAATGGTAATGGTGACTTTTCTATTTGGAAACAAAAGATGAAAGAAATTTTAGTACAACAAAAAGTGTCTAAATGCATTGATAATATTTTTTCAATCGCTGTTGTCGAAGATAGGAAAAAAGAGTTTGACAAACTTGCTTATACCTCTATTATTTGTATTTATCTGATTTTTTTTTTTTTTTGCGAAATGTTGGTAAGCACGATTCATCTCAAAAACTTTGATAAAAAGTTATAGAGCTTTACTTGACGCAATCTATGCCCAACAAATCTTTCTTACTTGAAAGATTTTTCAGTTTCATCTATTGATTCATCTGAAGAATTGGATGACAGTCTTGATGTTTTCACTAAACTGATTGAAGATATTACAAATTGTGGTGAAAAAGTCTCTGACGAATATAAAGCTATTATTCTTTTCAATAATAACTATAAGGAAGTCAAGAATGAAATCAAATATGAGAGAGACCCTTACATCCAATATAGTCATCAATTTGTTGAAGAGAAAGGAGAAGGAAATAAAAGTTGAAAGAAATGAGAGAAAATGAGGAGAAATTCACCAAATGAAGGTTAGATCTCACTTTAGGTAGGGAGGGAGGGGGCAAAATGGCAGTGGAAAGAAAAAGGGTAAATGTAGATCTACATCACATGAGAAGGCAAAGGAGAGAAAACATTATGGTTGTACAAAACTATGACATTTCATAAATGAGTGCCATAAAAAGAAAAACAAGTTGAGATATTAGAGGAGGTGATAAACTAGTTAGGCAACCATTGTTTTTCTCGAGAGATGAACCTCGAAAGGTTTACAAGCTCTTAAATATTGAATCAATTGAAATTTACATGTCTAAGATCCCTCATAGGCATAAGTGAAATCTTGATTTCTATGCCTTTTCATGTTATACAACCTTTAAGTTTTCACTAAACTAGTTCAAGATATTACAAATTGTGGTGAAAAAGTCTCTGACGAATATAAAGCTATTATTCTTTTGAATAATAACCATAAGGAAGTCAAGAATGCAATCAAATATGAGAGAGACCCTTACATACAATATAGTCATCGATTTGTTGAGGAGAAAGGAGAAGGAAATAAAAGTTGAAAGAAATGAGAGAAATTGAGGAGAAATTCACCAAATGAAGGGTGGGCCTCACTTTAGGGAGGGAGGGAAATGGTGGTGGCAAGAAAAAAGGTAAATGTAGATCTACCTCGCATGAGAAGGCAAAGGAGAGAAAACATTATGGTTGTACGAAACTATGACATTTCATAAATGAGTGCCATAAAAAGAAAACAAGTTGAGAGATTAGATGGGGTGAAAAACCAGTTAGGCAAACATTGTTTTCTCGAGAGATGAACCTGGAAAGGTTTACAAGCTCTTAAATATTGAATCAATTGAAATTAACGTGTCTAAGAACTCTCATAGGCATGATTGAATTCTCGATTTCCGTGCCTCTTTTCATGTTATACAATCTTGATGTTTTCACTAAACTGGTTCAAAATATTACAAATTGTGGTGAAAAAGTCTTTGACTAATGTAAAGCTATTATTTTTTTGAATAATAACTATAAGGAAATCAAGAATGCAATCAAATATGAGAGAGATCCTTACATCCAATATAGTCATCGATTTGTTGAGGAGAAAGGAGAAGGAAATAAAAGTTGAAAGAAATTAGAGAAAATGATGAGAAATTCACCAAATGAAGGTTAGATCTCACTTTAGGTAGGGAGGGAGGGAGGGGGCAAAATGGTAGTGGAAAGAAAAAGGATAAATGTAGATCTACATCACATGAGAAGGCAAAGGAGAGAAAACATTATGGTTGTACGAAACTATGACATTTCATAAATGAGAATAAATGAGTGCCATAAAAAGAAAAACAAGTTGAGATATTAGAGGAGGTGATAAACTAGTTAGGCAACCATTGTTTTTCTCGAGAGATGAACCTCGAAAGGTTTACAAGCTCTTAAATCTTGAATCAATTGAAATTAAAGTTTCTAAGAACTCTCATAGGCATGAGTGAATTCTTGATTTCGGTGCCTTTTTCATGTTATATCAAACAAATTGTGATTTCATTAGTTGCATGACTCTAATTATGGAAATGTGGTTCCATGGAGAGGAATACATATAAGATCACTGGTGTGGATAATATGACCGTCAGATTTGATAGTGACTTTGTGCATACATTAAAATAAAAATGAAGATCCAACTCTGTCAAGAACGAACTAAGAGGGCCAGCTACCCAGCAAAACTACGTACATTTCACATTTGAGTTGGAATCTAATTAATATGAGGGAGTTAGAGCATACAGGTTTCACGGGTGCACTCGGTGATAAAGTGTAAAGAAATATTCAAATGAGCACTTCGAGCTTTTAAGGCTGCTAGGAGGAATAGCTTATACACACTGAGGTGATGGGTGATTTAAATTCTACTATCACTGATATTGATCACAAACAAAAGTTGAACAATAGTTTAACTCATGTTAGTGTTAATGGACTTAAGTTCCTTAATGATAAGCGTGTGTTTGGTAAGGATAGGGTGTCAAACATGCCATTTGCAATCATTGTGTGCGTGATAAACATCATAAAATGTCATTTCCATCTAGCACACACAAGTAGTCAAATATTTTCTGTCCATTTCTCCAAATGAGTGCGGGCATATTTATTAAACGATAAGTCTATAACTTTTGTGAATTTTAAAAATTGCAAAGTTACGGTGAGAACTAGACAAGTTAAAAAGTAAAATATTTGTGCACGGATAATGGTCTCAAGTTTTGCAGTACTGAATTTGTTGGTTTTTGTAATGAATTTGGCATAATTTGACATAGGATTACGCCTTACACTCCCTAGCGAAATAGCATTGCTGAAATGATAAATCATACTTTGCTTAATAAAGTTAGATTTATGATATTAAGTTTTGGAGTGCCTCAATCATTTTGGGGTGAAACTGTTATGACTGCATGTTATTTGACTAATATGATTCCATCTACTACTTTAAATGGTGATAATCCGAATGAGATATGGTATGATAAATGTGCTAATTATTCCATACTTACGATGTTTGAAAGTGCTGCTTTCTTTCATCAAAGTGAGAGAAAACTAGAACTTAGCTAAGAAGTGTCTTCTTAAGTTACTTCGAGGGAGTTGAGGAATACAGGTTATGGGATAAATGCCCAAAGGGTTTGAGAATAATCATAAATTGTGATGTCACTGTTAATGGATCTGAGATGCCTTGTTTGAAAAGTAAATAACACCAAAAAGCTGTTAGGAAAGAATCCTCAATTGAGGTGGAGAGAGTGATATACAACAAAATCAACATAACATAGAAGTAGAAGGTGATGAGGACATTGTTGAGGAAAATCCTATTGACCAAGACTTTCTAGTTGACTACCAATTAGCTAGGGATAGAGAGACGAGACAAAGTTAGGAACCTCAAAGTTTGTTTGATTATATTGTAACCTACACTAATTATCAAGAACTAATTGATGAAGAGCTAAACATTTATGATGAGGATACAATGGGTGAGAAAAAATGAAGAATGCGTTGCCGCCATGAGAGAAAAGATAGGTTCCCTTACTAAGAACACATCTTAGGGATTTTGTTCCTAAACCTAAGAATAAATTTGTAGTAGGATGTAAATGGATTTATTAGAATAAGAAGGGAAACACTGGGAGTGAGCCTGTGAGATATAACGTTAGGTTGGTAGCCAAGGAGTACACAGTAGGAAAAGGTAGATTATAATGAGATCCTTTTGCCCATTGTTTATTATACCACTATTAGGGTCATGCTTATGTTTGTTGTTAACTATGACTAGGAACTTGAACAATTTGATGTCAAAATTGCCTTTTTACATACTGAACTTGATGAAAATATTTTTATGAATTAGTTCAAAGGTTTTGAAAGTAAAGACAAACCTGATAACGAGTGTTTTTTTAAAGAAATCTCTTTATGTGGTAAAACAGTCTTCATGTCAGTAGTATAAAAAGTTTGATTTATATGTGTTGTCTATTGGTTTCAAGAGGAGTGAATCTAACCAATGCTTTATTACGTACACCGCAACACTTAAAAATAGTGTGCGTTTTTGTTATTTTATATGGATGGAATAATATTAATTGGTCATAACTTGAAAGTGGTAAACAAGACTAAAATCAAGATAAGTGAAGAATTTGACGTGAAAGATCTAGGACATGTTAGGAGGATCCTTGTTATAGAGATTAATAGGGATATGTATAATTTTTGTTTGTATGTGCATCAAACTCCTTAGGTTCTTAAAATTTGAAGAAATTTGACATGATTAATTGTAAACCTGCTTATGTGCCACTTGGAAACCATTATATTTGTCAAAAGAACAATCACTTGTTAATGACGAAGAAAAAGATTTTATGAGTAGAGTTCCCTACTCTAATGTCATTGGCTTCATTATGTACCTTATGGTCTGTACTAGAACTGATTTGGCTTTCAATGTGAGTGTCTTAAGTATATACATGTCTAACCTTGGTCTCAAACATTGGGAAGCGTCAAAGTGGTTGCTTAGTTACTTGAAGAGTACTTTTGATGTGGGGTAATTGGGAAGCGTCAACTCTAACATATTGTTGCATTGTCCACTACTGCGTCTGAGTATATTGCTGTCACTGAAGCTATGAAATAAGCTTTGTGGTTTAGAGGTTTACTTAATAAACTGGGTATTTTAAGTGATAATGTAATTTTACTCTGATAGTCAATTTACTATTCCTCTGTGTAAGAGCCCTATGTTTCATAAATGCACTAAACATATTAATGTTAGGCTACATTTTATTAGAGATGTAGTATCTCAAGAGTTGATAAGACTTGAGATAGTGCATTCAAATCATAACCCTACAGATATGGGCACTAAGGTGCTCTCCTGGGAAAGTTTAGAAGCTGTCTTACACTTCTGAACATCGTTAAAGGTATGCGACTTATATAAGTGGACTTTGTCCACTTTGAGGTCATTACATACAAACACGCAGCTGTTTCTTTGGCTCTCTGCCCTCTTTTTGACCGCACCTCCTATAGCCGACGTCTATTACCGTCAGTGTTAACCCGAATTCTTCCTTTTGTGCCTTGGTTTCTCACCTTTTTTCCCCTCTTTGTGTGGCTGCTCTCTGCCCCCATTCTCGGTGTGTTCTATGGGTATTTACTTCTTAGCTTGAGTGAGATTATTTGGTCCAATTGTGTTTGGATTTACCCTGTGACTTTGGGTTGGTGAATTTGATTCCCGTTATTCCATTTCGATTCTGAACATGGTTCTTGATAGGAAGTGGTTTTCTTGCAATTTTTATCTTTTAATTCGATTATCGTAATTTGGTTTAGAGTTAACTAACGTCTTGTTTGATTATCTCTACTCGAAAGAATCATTTTACAACAATACTATATCGCTATCAATTTTTGTAAATTTGGCCTGCATATTGTTGGCGTACGCAAATGCTGTGTGAACCATGGGGCTGGTATAAAAGAGTTATTAGACCTAGGTGATTTCCTTTTGGGAGGAGATTCAAAGATCCTTTTTAATGGTGCGTCTACAAATATGCTATTGTTTTCAACACCTACACCTTTTCTAGAACTGCCAGCTTTATTGCAAAGGAACTTGTTGATTTTGCAAAGATAAAGTTACGACAAAATTAGTCACATCCTTGTTCGCGCACATCTAAGGAGGGCAAACAACATAAAAACATTTGAGTCTTAGATGACGATATGGTAACCCCACATTACATACTATTCACTAGAACTTAGGTCAATTTCTCTATCACACTTGGTCCCCAAATGGTTAGGAGAAAAGAAGTCTGGTTTATTCCTATAACGTTCAACATGGATTCCAAAAACATCTGGTTTATTCCTATAACGTTCAACATGGATTCCAAAAACATCCTTAAAGATTCAAACAGTATTTTTAACATCCATAGCAGCACTCTGTTCTTTTATCTTGTTCATAACCTCACCGCTTTCATTTTTTCCTTGTTAACTGTGACGCTGGTTTGTACCTTCTCCCAATCTTCTTCTCCCTCATAGCTCTCATCTCTCTTGTCAATGTCTTCTTTTTCTTTCATAAGTTTATTTTTAATTTTATTAATCCTCGAGAAGTTTAACAAGCGCAATTGGTTGTTATAAATGTACTTCGTCACATTCGCATTTTAATTGAAAATTAATCTATAGTTATCTTTATTTTCAAGTTATATCGGTATTTGAGGGAAACAACGATTTCTCAATCTAGTGTTCAACTTTGTTTCTTACTTTTGAACTATTTCAATATCTAAACCGTAAGACATTCATTATCATACGTCACATTTTTTAAGATTGAAATTCAATTGTATGAACTCAAAAAATGAGAGGATGAGATACCATAAATTGTGAGCTAAGATGAGAAAATAATATAAGATTTTTTGACCCCTAGTTTCAAGAATCAGCAATAATGCTATCTCACTAGTCTGAAAATGCTATGATTGGAAGACCTGGCACGACTAAAGCAAATATTTGTTTACTTGTTGGATGTATCTTAATTTCCCAGAATTTATTTATTAACGAGCTCTGCCCCAGTTTTGTAATCTTTTAGTTGAAGTAATGAATTTTCGACGAGTTCTATTCTATGAATACATAAAACATGACATTCCACCATTGCGCCTAACAAGTGTCCGGCGCACTTGTTTGTGTTGGATATGTGTCAGACATAGTTACTCTGGCTCAGTTGGTATATTGGTGCTTACTAATTATTTTATCAAAAAAATTGGATTGTGGTCATCAAGCCATATACATAGAGAGCACAAATCAAATTGTCCATCAAGGATCTAGATACGAGGAATACATCTATGCTGTTGTATAGCCTAAAAATGGTATATTCTCCAATCTTCTTGGCAAGTGCAGAAATAAGTGATATTGTTCTAGTATGTTCCTTAATATATTTGGAATGTGTTGTTTCTTATTATCCTTTTCTTCTCTTCTTGCTTGGTTTTTATCGATTGAGATTTAGACATACGGTTTTCTGTACTTACTAAAATTTTAATTGATGGAAGATAGAGTTTTCATTATGATGTAGAATCAATTGAGTTTGAAACAAAGAATTGATAAACCGTAGAAGATAGAACCAGAAGAAGATGATGATGAGAGGGAAGAAACCGGTAGAGAGGAATAAGAAACGTAAGGGAAAAACGTGGCAATAGAAATCTAAATTTTTATTAATCAATAATTAATTCAACAACAACGAAAATATCCAATAAATAGTAAAAACATAACTTGAAGGATTTGAGCCAACCCACTACTACAAGCCCAATAATATGAAAAATAAATAATAAAGTCTAATAACAATAAAAAAAAAATATTTCGATGATGTCCGCATCAACTTTCCCGGGATGGGAGAAAAAAATTGAGTCGATCGAGTGGTTAAGTTAAAAGGGTTGCAATCAATTGCCCAAACATAAACTAAGGGGTTGAACGAATTTATTCCGACATCCATAAAAGTATATCAGTGGCGGTCCTTACCAATGTCCCTTGGATACGTAAAAGGAAAACTGGGTAAAGGAAGATCCTACTGAATCCAATAGAGCTCCAATAAGTCTGGGTCAAGCTGCAGTAGTGTCTCTCGAGTAATCCATGTGCAATCAGACTCATGCCGATCAACCCAACGAACAAGGAAGCGTTGAACATCCCCATCTTTAGTGAACACAACCTGCTCATCTAAAATAGCATCAATTTTATCTTTGTGTGCTGGGAACTGTGGTATTGGATTAG
>CAIGRP010005222.1:0-11902 GCA_903798385.1 Fraxinus cuspidata
GATCTATACTGGTCTTGGACAGGGGAGTACCGCCAGGCAGGAGGCCATAAAGGGAAACAAGTCCGAAAGACTAACATAGTGAGGCACGCCAATACAACAGACAACAAGAGAAGGATACAACAACAAGCTATACCAACTGTAAGAAGGTTTAAAATTTTGCAAATATTTCATAAATTTTATTTACAAGTATGATCTACTAGATTCCATTGTCTGAATTTTACATAAATTTACATAATTTTACATTTCGCACCCCAGCCCCGAAATGGGGATGAGTTGTGGTTTTATTTTTTTTATTTTTTTATTGTACTTTTTTATTTAAGAGAGAAAATGTGGTTTATCCAAAATGCCCATGTCCTATTTGGGGAAAATAATGATGTTTCTTATTTTAAGAGTCAAATGAGGGTTTTTGTATTCAATCTGACGAAAATCGTCATTTTGGACTTCAGTTGCGAATTTTTTGAAGGTTTGGTAATCACGGTAGCACAAATGAAAATTTTGGACAAAGTCTGCTATTAAATGAAATGTTTGGTACGGTGGCTGTAATTTTCCAAAAAAAAAAAAAATTAGAATGAGAACCTTTTTGCACTTAGTGAATAGGTCTGGAACTAATGCTGCAGTTTTCCATTCCTTATATCGGTAATTTTCAATATCCCGAATCTTTGTTAGATGCAGTTGGTTTAAGCTCATGTTTGGTACACATTAAAATTTTCATTCACGTTCTTCTACTTATTTTCAACCACACATTTTTCAATAAAATATTATTTTTCATTACATCAATTAATTTTCCTTCTTTTTCAATCACACATTCTCCGTCAATCTACTATTCTAGAATACATTCTTCCAAAATAATGTAACTCAAACACACCCTAAATAACTTAATTGAGTGAAGGATTTCAAGAAACTGCGAGAAAATTCTCTCCACCAAAAGACTTTGCATCTCTCTGTGATCTCAATCTGCCAATTTTATTTCTATGGAGAATTTGTACACGTTGACTATTTATTCTTCTAAAGATATAATAAAATAATGTTGAATTCTTCATTAAAAACTCTTCCATGCCTACTTTTATACTTCTTTAGTTTTCCAGTCTTCCTAGCTGAGAAGAAAATTTCTCACATTGTCAAGGGGAATAATTTTATTGACTTTGAATTTGAATTTGAATTGATAGGATTTCTCCCTTTTTCCATAAGGCATGGTAATATAAATAGTTGCACCCACCAACCAGAGATCTCGGATCCAGATGGCCAATCACCTTTTGTTGTACATTTCAAGAATTACTGATACACTAAAATAAGAAATTGTCTCCAAAAACTTCTGTAAAGTAGTTTGGGTGAAAAGGAAATTTAGTCTTCTAGATACTTGACATGCCAAATATTAGTTATTCTCTCCCCAAATTGGTGAAGACAAAAAAGAACAATTGTGGGAATAGCACAGATGTTTGAATTACCTCATCCATGCTAGGATTAACAATAAATTGACCAGAAATCCTCCCTACACGAATTATCCCAATAGGACCACCCCATGGAATATCTGATAACATTAGGGCAGCAGATGTCGCATTAGCTGCCATTACATCTGGATCTTGTTTCCCATCAGAAGAAAGAACACTTGCAATGACCTGCAGAAAGGACCAAGCTGAAAAAACAACAGAACAGCGGGTTCAACGGAGAATAGCTTGGCATCACTGTTTCATTGTACCTGGACCTCATGGTAGAATCCTGCGGGAAAAAGTGGTCTGATAGGTCGATCAATGAGACGACCACATAAAAGTTCCCGTTCTTTTGGAGCACCCTCCCTCCTCATGAACGTGCCTGGAATTACACCTTGAGCGAACTGTTTCTCTTGATACTCAACCTTACAAAGAGAAAAGGTTATGAATCACTGCGTAGCCAGAAACAACAATAATCTTACTTCAATCCCAGTAATTATTTCACGAATTTTTGTCACTGATAGAAAAAGCGCTTAGTTCCGCAAAATCTATAAAAAATAATTCAAAAGAATTTTCTCATCTTAAAGATACCATTTGTTTCACAGGAAATTTTACCCGCGTTTCAAATACAAAATTCAAAATTAAGCCTCTAAAACTTTCATAGGAAATAAAATAGAAACTGTGCTGTGCAAATTGAAATTTTCAAATGAGAACTGTAGAAAAGGAAATTTTTGGATATACATACGGTGAGAGGCAAAAAATCACGGACGCTATCGCCTTTAGCAGAGGCAACTGTGGAGAGTACTCTGGTCTCTTCCATTGCCAAAACAATTGCACCATTTGCAAATCGCGCCATTTTACCTGTTTCAAGTGTAATTTTTCGTGATCCAATTTCGAATTCTTCACTGAATGTATCCAGAATTTTGGTTCCAGGTAAGGGTGTGCCTACGTCGGCGGCAGGGGAGGTTGCTGATGACGTGTAAGACAGGGAGCCAGTGCGGCGGCCACATATAGTGCGGAGGTTGAATTGCCGCCGTGATATGGCTGAGAGGAGTGCGTTAGCTTGGCTCGCCATTGGTGCCATGGGGCAGTGAGAATAACTGATGAAAGAAACGTTAAGAGGGTTAGGGTTTAAGGGGGGGTTTTGCACGTTGGAGTATTGAAAAAGGTCGGGGTTTTAAGAGTGAATTTGGGACCAGGTGCATCGCGGTGGAGAAATATTGTAACAAGGCGCTCTCACCATTTCTGTAATAAATAGCTAGTAAAATTTGAAAGGAAAAAAATACTGTTTTCAGAAATATTACCGTTTGTAATTTCAAAAATCTCTTCTTCCAGTTTAAGCAATTGCAGGAAAGTAAATGTGCATCAGTGCATGATGTATTCATATTACTTGGATCGGGTAATTGTAATCGATTTCGAAATTTAACATGTGTTAACACCATTTTGTGATATAACGCCTTCATATACCGTAAAAAATGTATAACAAAGAGTCGTGATAAAAAAATAAAAAAACCTTTATTTTAACACAATTTTAGCACGTTAGAATGAAGTATAGGTGCATATGTAATTGAATAGTCGTATACATTCTAGTGACGGAATTTGAATTACGTTCTCAATTTTCCTTTGACCTTTGCGTAAGAGCATGTGGGCCCATGGGCTGGTTTGTCTTCCTGTAATTTCTTTCGAGTTGTATTGGGTCAGTAGTTAATGAAGTCCAATGGGCTATTCTAAACCCAGTCTAGTAGAGAGAATAAATGCCAGAGTGGACTGAGTCCACAATCATGTCCGAGTCCATAAGAAAAGGCTTTAGTGGAGTCACGTTCCTTCATTTTTCTTAAGTGGAGACTGTTAGAGGAAGACGTGGGAAGTTGTCATTCGTTTTGTATTTAACCTTGATATATGAAAAAAGCAGCTATCTGGCAAGTTGCACTATTACGGGTGTTTAGAGGTGAATCCCCTCGAAGTGATTACCGTTCATTGTTCTATTTTACTAGTTTATCAAGTTGTTTCCTAATATTTGGTATTAGAGACAGGATATCCTTTGATGGAGACCCGGTACACGCAATTGGAGAAGGTGATGGCTATCCCGAAGGAGTCTCGGGTGGTACAATAGGAAGCTACTGAACAGAGGTTCTTGCAATTTTACACGAAGCACCAATAGACCATGGAGGCCTTAACCCAACAGATGCAGACACTCTCCACTCATATGGCCATTAAAAATTAGGGTTCCATCTTAAAATGTCAACATTATTAAGAGTAGTAGTCCAAACTCTTATAATTTAATCTATGTTTTCATCTTTATTCAATGTAAGATTTTATCCATTAACATGCTCCCGCGGGATGGTGGCTCGTTTGAACAAATCAATCTTGAAATTCTTTTACTCAATTTTATGAGTCTTAATCGGATTGAATTGGTCGTTGGAGTTTAATTAACTCTGATACCATGTTAAAAATTGAGATTTCATCTTAAAATGTCAACCTCATTAAGATGAATAATCCAAACTCTCATAAATTAGTCTATATTTTCATCTTTATTCAACGTGAGATTTTATCTCTTAACAATGACCACTCTAGTAAAGTAGAAAGGCAAAAAAGTTGAAGAATCAATACTCATAAACGGTGCACGTCAACAAGCAAATTCGAACATAGCCCACATTCAACCAATTGAATATTTGGGAGGGATTCGAGTCCGCTCTACTAGAGTGGATTTTCCTCGTTTTAATGGAGATGATCCCAACGGTTGATCTATATGGCAAAATTAGTTTTTGCCTACAACTAAACTAACCTTCTACATAGATTGGTTTTGGCTTCATTCCACGTGGAAGGAAAGACTCTTTCTGGTACCAAGATTTTGAAGCTAAACATGGGATAACTGATTGGTGTGGATTCTTAAATGCCCTGCAAACTAGATTTGGCCCATTTGCGTTTGAAGACCCTATGGCGGACTTCACAAGGTTGAAGTAGGCATCCATAGTGGAAGCCTACGAGTCTGAATTTGAAGTGATTTCCAACCATCTGATTGGATTGGCTGAGCGTTATAAATTAAGTTGCTTTATAAGTGGTCTACGAGAAGAGATAAGGTACCATGTGAAAATGCTAAACCCTACAACACTAAATTCTGCCTACGGATTGGCTAGAACGTAAGAAGAAAATGTTGATGCACTGAAAAGGGCATCTAGAGTCCTTCCCAGCCCCAATCGTGCTGCTTATAGCCCACCTTCAACTCAAGGGGCTACTATTGGGGATTGTAATAATTATTTGATTCTCACGTTCCGCGAATAGTCGAAATATTGAGGAATATCAGAAAGGAATTTCGAGAAACGGATGAACAGTCGCCCGAGCCTGGTCACGTGTAGTACTAGTTTCAATTCCAAGACTAGCATGAGCTCAAATATAAAGGAGAAAAGAGAGAAGGTATTTGCTTTAGTTGTGATGAAAAATGGGGCCCAGGATATAAATACAAAACAGGAAAGTTGATGCTCATGGAATTAGAAGAGGAAGAACCTAAGGAGGCTCAACCTATCACTCACAATAGGCCTCCGTTACTAACCAACTCTTCTCAAGAGATGATGGAAAGACCCATATTAATGGATAGTACTAGTGAAAGTTCAGAAACCCACTTGGAGGAGCAATTGGTGGACCAGGAATTTCAATTCATGCTATCTTGGGATCCCCTAATCCCGAGACTATACATGTGAAAGGCAAAATTTTGGGGCACGAAGCAGTGGTGCTAATTCATACTGGTAGCACCCACAACTTCGTGGATCCCGCCATTCGCAAGAAGCCCATGTGCGTGTTGATAGAAGTTTCTAAAGGGTTGTTGGTTACGGTAGCCAACGGAGATACAAATTATAGTTCGAGGAGATGTTCTGATCTGCCCTTGAAGATGCAGGTAAAACTTACACAGTAGATTTCTACACGCTTACCTTGGGGCGGTTGTGATGCAGTCTTGGGAGTTCAATGGATGCGCACTGTGGTGCCAATCCTTTTGGATTTTGACAAGCTTAGAATGGAGTTCAAGTTACGAGACCAACAACATTGCCTGCAATTGTCCCCTCTGGTAACATATTAATTAAGGGTACTAAGTTTGGTAGAGCTAACATGATCAAATCTAAGGGCATAATAATACAGCCCATGGATAATTTGGAAATGGATTTTTATTCTATTTAGTCTATTCCATGTCCAGAAATCCAAGCCATACTCAAAACAATTTTCCAAATATCACCATATCGCGTTAAAAGATGAAGCTAAACAAGTTTGTGTCCGACCCTATAGATACCTGAAATATAAAAACTGGTCAATGTGCTCTCAAATGGTCTCATCCGCCCAAGTCAGTCCTTATTCTTCCCCTATCCTCTTAGTTAGAAAATCTAATAGAAGTTGGAGGCTTTGTATTGACTATAGATCACTCAATGCAGAGACAATTAAAGCTAAAATTTCCTATTCCTATAGTTGATAAACTCCTCTTATTTTAACATATGGGTAATTATAGTCATACCATTTTAATTGTATTTAGATCTTTCTTTAATGAAAAAAAATTGCAGATTTCGCATCCGAAGGCTGCTACTTCGTGTTCGGTGTTTCACCCAAAAAGGCTCCAGTCCATTGAAAACTATAAAACAAAACGGCAGAACAGTTTGGCCCGGCAGGCCAACGGCAGTTTTACTCTAAAGCCAAAATACGTAATATTCCGTAATGATCCGCGTGGTGCAAACCGCCACGACTGGCGCTCTCAAATTATATCCATCAATACTATTAAAAAATCCAAGCTCCTTTTCAATTTCCAATCCTAAACTCTTCAATCGGGTATTTTTCAAAACCCACCTCCCTTTCTCCACTCGCTTTCCCAATGCCTCCATTCGCTGCTTTACGTCCAACGCCGTCGACAAAATCCGAGTCCAAAACCCTATTGTCGAAATGGACGGTACTTTTACGAAATAAAAGAATTAATTGACACAGCTTTTACACAGATTATCTGTTCATTTTGTCAATACTGATTGATTTTTCTCTCTTTCTTTTTTATATCGGTAATATTAGGTGATGAAATGGCGCGAATCATCTGGAAAACGATCAAAGACAAGGTCTGAACTTTGAGCCTTATTCTTGCGATGTTTTAGTTATTATTATTGGTTAAGAGTATTTATTTGTTCTTTTCTTTTGTTGGATTGGCTGTTATTGCAGTTGATATTTCCGTATCTGGAGTTGGATGTAAAGTATTTTGATTTAGGGATATTGAACCGTGATGCCACGGACGATAAAGTTACCATTGAAAGTGCTGAAGCCACCCTTAGGTACGTATAATAGATATATATCTTCCTTTTATTCTTTATTTGGGCGCTTAATGCATATGGTTTTCAGAATATTGACTTCATGTTTAGTGAGTTTAAATTGATAAGACCAATGTAAACAGGTGATTCGATTTTTTTTGGTTGTTGACATCTAGTATGGACTATTGCGGGGCCGATGGATGCTTTGATACGCACTGATATTGAATGCAGTCAATTTCTCATGTTTGCTAAGTCAAAGCTACTACCATCTAATAGTTATATTTTTATTTTTGGTGGCCTAGAGCTACTGCTCGAATCCATACAAAGAACTTTATTTAATCTTTCTAGTTCTTGGAAATAGAAAATTTGAAGAGCATGTGAAAAGAAAGAATTTTTGGTAGACTTGTGCATTTTTAAAAGGTGCTTTGCACAAGAAGCAGTGCTTTGAGATAATCTTACTTAGAAGGGAAGGGAAGGGAAGGGAAGGGAAATTTTCAGCAATGGTATAAACTGCATTCCACTGCTTATTTACAAGAGAAGCACGTTGAAGATAAAAAGAGCAGATGACCCCATACTTTTAGTACATCACTCAGGTGACATTTATGGCTGATTTCCACGCAACTTCTTATTGATAAAACAAGTCAATTATTGTAATTATCTTTAGTGGTTAAATCAACCTTGAACAATTGCATAGCTTAAGAGAAACCGCTGTTCTTGAGATATTTAAGTCATTCTTGTTAAAAGAAATAGATAATAGATTTCTTACGATAGAACCACTGTGTTTTGATAATAAAATTGATAAATAGAATTCTTACTATAGAACCACTGTGTTTTGTACTGGATTCATCGTGTTTCATACAAAAATGACTGATGAATCTTGCTTACAATTGATGTACGTATATACATACACAATGCATTCTTATCTTTTCATAATCTATTTTACAGGTACAATGTTGCTGTAAAATGTGCTACAATTACTCCAGGTTGGTTCCCAATTTTTTGTACTCTCTTGATCTCTTGAATGTTAATTACTAAGGAAAATAACTTTCATTTTTTATTGTTTGCTTTTAATTTCAGATGAGACTAGAGTCAAGGAATTTGGCCTAAAAGCTATGTGGAGAAGTCCCAATGGCACAATCAGAAACATATTAAATGGTCTGTGTAATAAACTTAGAGCCCTGTCATCTCATTGCTAAGCGTAACTGTGCGATGATGCCCCTTTCTGATTAAAAATGTTCACAATATTTTTTCTAGGAACCGTTTTCCGTGAGCCAATCTTGTGCAGCAACATTCCCAGAATCGTTCCTGGTACTTCTACTTCTCCCTCTCTGTATATGTCAATAATTACAATTTATTTAACTTGATCCTTTTTCTGCAGGCTGGAATAAACCCATTTGTATTGGCAGACATGCCTTTGGCGATCAATACCGTGCCACCGATACAATCATAAAAGGACCTGGAAAGCTTAAAATGGTTTTTGGTCAGTCCACTTTGTTGTAAGTAAATTTGCCACAAGCTGTTTCTTTTGAACAAACCATACTTTTCATGTTTCTTCTGTTCATTCCCAGTGCCAGAAAATGGGGAGGGACCTATGGAACATGATGTCTATGACTTTGAAGGACCTGGCGTTGCCCTTGCCATGTATAATGTTGATCAGGTTTGTCTTTACGTAGCTCACCTGCATATTGAATATTTTCTTATGGCACTTTTATAGTCTTTTGCCTCATCATCTGGTTTTTTGTGAAAAAAATTCAGTCTATTCGAGCATTTGCAGAATCATCAATGGCAATGGCATTTGCAAAAAAATGGCCTCTTTATTTGAGCACAAAGAATACAATTCTTAAGAACTATGATGGCAGGTAATTTGTTTCGAAAAGCTTTGTCATCTGTTATCGTATTAATAAAATGAAATGTATCTGTATAATACCATTTAAATCAATATTTCACTATTTCAGGTTCAAGGATATATTTCAGGAGGTATACGAAGAGAAGTGGAAGGAGCAATTTGAAGAACATTCAATATGGTTGGTTTTATATCTTTGATGTATAGCACACCTTATGTGCCCATTCACATTGTTTTCTAAAGCATATATGCTTCCCCTAGGTATGAGCATCGGTTGATCGATGACATGGTGGCTTACGCTGTGAAGAGTGATGGTGGATACATTTGGGCCTGTAAGAACTACGATGGAGATGTCCAGAGTGATTTACTGGCACAAGGTGAATGCCTGTATAAAGCAACACATAAAAAATAGATTAATGTGGTTCTACTTTCTGTATGATTTGCAATATTTGAACTATTCCCGTAAATTAATTACGATATTGCAAGTCTTTTTAATATACATCTGTGCAGGATTTGGTTCTCTAGGCCTGATGACTTCTGTGTTGGTAAGTACTGCTTTTTTTTTTCTTTGAGCTTAAGGTATTTGTTCATGTAAAATTGATACAGTCCATCTTGTCTGTTTGAAGTTGTCGGGTGATGGCAAAACATTAGAAGCAGAGGCAGCTCATGGCACTGTAACTCGTCATTATCGGCTGCATCAGAAGGGACAAGAAACGAGTACAAACAGTATTGCTTCTATATTTGCATGGACAAGAGGATTAGAACACAGGTTAGTTTTGTTCCTATAGCACAACTACTGGATTTATTGTCCAAGCCACCAGGGTATGAGCAGTTTACTGCAATTATTTGGATATGTACAGTGGTCCACTTGTGGAGATTGTTTATTTAGAATATTATCTTCTTAGTTAAGACAATATGTGATAAAGATTTATGCACCCGGGGAATAAATGAACATTGTAATCAGTTGTTGGAAAGTTCTTTTCAATACCCTCAGTTGCTTCAGTCCACATATTTTCTAATCTCATTGGTTATCACGTGTTTTATGAACTTGAGTTCATGTGATTGCATTTAAGCATATCCTTATGCCTATAAACATCTTTATCAGGGCTAAACTTGACGGAAATGAAAAACTGTTAGATTTTGGTTACAAGCTTGAAGCTGCTTGCATTGAGACAGTAGAATATGGAAAGATGACCAAGGATCTTGCCATTTTGATTCACGGACACAAGTGGTACCTTTTATCTTTTGAAAATTGTGATACTTTGAGGTCACCATCACAATCTGAATATTTGTAATTAAATATTGAAGTTCCCAAAGGAAAAACTATGTACTGTTCAGGGAGCCAGCTGAAGTCATACCGCAACCTAACTAGATAATTTTCAACACTTTAATTAATCAAGGATTTCTAGCTTTTTTTCGCTCTTGTTTGGGTGATTCATACCATTCATACTGATTATACCAGTACGTTCACACTTTATCCGAAAGAGGAGTTTGAATGTATTTTAAAATCATTGTTCGGAGAGGATTCCTCATTCCTTTCTCTCACTCAAAACCATGCATATGGTTCATTTTCGGAGGGTACTAGGTTCTGAAAATCCGGTGCCAAGATTCCTGTTGAACTCTCTCATAGATGTTTAAGCGCGAATTACATTTATCTGCAGCTACTAATGCCTCTGGTGTACATGCAGGGTATATTAATGTGACGATCTACATTTGTTGTTCAAGTTAGTAACCTGGGGTATCTAATAGAAGATGGAAGTCGGGTATTGGACAGCACATGGACAGTAAACTCTGAACCTTGCTAATTATTGCCAATCAATAATTGATTTGTGTTTTTCGTTAGTTAATTACAACCGATGTGGGAATATGATAGTAACAATGGTACTTTTTGGAAATTGTGTAGTTAGAAAGCAAGGAAAAGTTTTGAATTTACGTATAAATTATTTAATTGAAAAAATGTACAGTTGGAAATAATTTTGAGAGAACGATTTTTTAGATCATAAGTTGCAAGTAAAACACTTTTCTTTGCTATGGTCTAAGAAAGGCTATACAAGTGGGGTTGGGGGAGGGGGGGTGGAGTGTATGTATGTATGTATGTATGTATGTATGTNTAAGAAAGGCTATACAAGTGGGGTTGGGGGAGGGGGGGTGGAGTGTATGTATGTATGTATGTATGTATGTATGTTCCTTCTAGAACCTGACATGATTACGGAATTCAAAAAAATTGCAAATACCATGACTAGGTGCAAGTAGGGCAAGATGATAATTACCCCTTTTCTATTCTTTTATCGTATGCTACCAAACATGTCTTTTAAGTATGTTGTCTGGTATAAAGAATAAAAAGAAAAAAAAAAAGGCACTTTTCAGGAAATATGCACACGTTGTGGTCAGGAACCAATTCTTTATATTATTTTATCTACTAAAGTTTTTATGAAATAGACGACTTGATATGATACAAAATACCACTCCAAAATTGACGCAGTTTGTAGAAAGAAATTCAATTTCGTTTTTAAGTTAATTGCACAAATTATAATAATTTAAGCGGAATTTTTTTTTAATTATTTAATTACTAAATTTTACATAATCGATCACTTTCTTAACGACATTCTCTCCAATATCAATGTCGGGTCATGAACCTTGACATCAACAAAAGTAATTGTGTCAATTTTTTGAATAAATCTTCAAAATAAAAAGTGATTTTTGAAAAAAATAAAATAAAATAATTTCATGTTCAATCTAAATATTATAAATCATTATAAATGTAGAGCTTTTGTCATTTCCTTTTGATGCTTAATATAAATCTTTACTCCCTTAAAAATGTCGTGACAAAGTATCGACCGTTTGAATAACTATTAGCTTTTACGTGAAGATTTAGCATTTACTATTTCAAATAATGTTAATTAGGCTAACCGAGTAAATAATTACGTAACACTCTTTAATTTTTAAAATAAAATGGGTTAGTAAATACTTTAATAATGAGGCTTGGTCCATGCAAGTGCGAAAAAGTGAGGGCCGGCCGACCGTGGACCAGGCTTCCTTTATTTGGACCGCGTTCAATTTTATATATCCATCTTTCCCCAATTCTTCTGTGCATTTCCTGTTCTTCTTCATTTAGCTTTTCATTCTGCTTTAGGTCTCGAGAATCAATCGGCGAAGACTGAGTAATGGCACTACCCAAGGCTAAGGAAATTATAGCTACCAATCCCGTCATCGTCTTCAGGTATTAATTCTCTTTAGTAGACACACGTGCAGAATTGATTTAGTGCGTCGGATTGGGAATTCGTTGTTTGGAGTGAGGTTTTGATTGATAAAATGGGGGTGGATCTGGTGTTTTTTTTAACAGCAAGTCATACTGTCCGTTCTGC
>CAIGRP010005232.1:0-10558 GCA_903798385.1 Fraxinus cuspidata
TATTACGAGCCATGGGATCTCCAATAGCAAATGTTGAGTTATACCTGGAGATGACTCACTTATGGACATAGTCATCGATGGAGATGGGCTTAACGGTATCACATAATTATTAGCACTATCACCATAGGATGAACCGAAATAAAATATTAATATTATAAGTCACACATTACGGGTTGTTTTTACCACATTGAACTTTCTTCATGAGATGTCCAATCATAAAGGTTGGATTAGAGCTCCCGAAGGTGACTCCATTATGGATTAAAGCCCATCCACCTCGATGATTTATTTATGTCCATCTTGGACTATATTTATTCACGTCCCTCTTGGACAATAAATTGGTATCATAATATTTGTAAGCTCTTATTATCCACCTGCACATCTGCAAATTCTTCTAAAAACGTTTCAAAATATCAAAGTTACATATTTAAGTATAATAAGATAAACACATGAAATTTCTAATTTTGACTTATAGTAAAACGTTTGAACAGATGCATCCATTCAACTCTTGTATCTCACCTGCAAACTTCATATTCAATCTGAACACTTTGCTCAACATATCAATTTCATTATAATTATGAATAATCGTTGATAAAGCACATATACCAAAATTTTTAGTGCCCCACATTTCACAAATATCCAACTTATATTAAGAAAATTTATTATGTTTAACATTACAATTTATCAAGCTAACTAATATGGCGTTACTTTGTAGAGCTCACATAGAAACCTCAGCCCATTTGCTTTCTTACACCATATATAATCACCAATACGTCTAAGCACTCAGAAAAAATGTAGTGTAATTATTTGTCATCACACTAAAATTTTTTTCTTCATAATTCTCTGTATCCTTCCCCACATTTTCATTTTGCAGAAATTCAAAAACCAATTTCGAAAATATATAAAACTCATGTAAACCAATGATCCCTTTATTTAAACCAAAATTGCAAAGAAAAAATAGATAAATGATGTAGATTCTCAAATTAAGAACTTTCAATTTCTCCCTATGCATTCCCCTCATAATTCATGTTTATAATCTAGAAAGATCACGTCTTTCCTTCAAGAAGCAACAAAAAGAAAAATCAAGATAAGTAGTGAGTGCAATTTCTTTAAGTTGCATCGAAATATACACAAATATGAAAGGCTCGGTTCAAGTATTAAAACTAATTTTATTGATGAAGAGGCAATATTACCACTATATTTATATAGAGCGAGGTTTCAAAGAAAAAAAAAAAAAGAGGCCTCCTCAAGCTTGCTATCTTTGGAATGTGGGGTGAAATGCAAGAGCTCAATGGATGCATTGGCCTAAATGAATTACTAGAAGTTAATATCAAAAAATTTATGAAGTTATTTTATTATAATTAAATATGTAATATCAACATCTTGGAAAAGTTCTTAGGCAGTATTAAAATAATTTCTTTTTATATTATTTTCTTACCACATAGAATGTAAAAACTGTATTTATATCTATTTGTTCCTGTATGTATGTGTGTAGGTAAAATTGTATGTTGGTAAATGTTTTATGTTTACAGTGTGTTCAAACAAGGTTTTTTTTACGTCTTTTTGCAAGACATTTTTTGAAACTTTACAATCTGTTTTTAAAATAAATTTTTTATTAATCAAATCATCTTGAAATTTGAAATCACAAGGACGATTGCTAAAATCTCCTTTTTGATAGTGGAATCAGTTTTGAGAATAAAATTTTTATTAATTAAATCATCTTGAAATTTTGAAATGACTAGCACGATGGCTAGGGTCTCCTTTTTGATAGTGGAGTAATTCTTTTGAGGACCTGTCCATACTCCTAAGCGGAATCTGACAAGTTGTTCTTGGCTAGAATTTGAACGGATCTGTTTGAGGACACAACCATACCCTAAGTCTGATGTGTCTGTCTCAACAATAATAGGGGCAGTAGGATCAAGTATGGATAGACATGGGAAGCTTTAGATGACTTTTTTGATTTTTTGAACCGCTAAAGTATACTCGTTACTCAATGGGTCAGGTTTTTTTTGTAGTCTTTTGAAAAGGACACATAGGATTCTAATATTTCTAATAAAGTTTCCTGCAAGAAATCTTTGAAAACTATTTTTGTCCAAAATTTCATCAAGAAATTTATTTATGAAATCAAGACTTATTTGAATTGGTGTAAGTGTTCCTAAATAAATGGTATGACCTAGGAACCTTATCTTAGTTTGACATAAAACAACTTTATTAGATGAAACAGCTAAACCTTTTGTTTGACAACATGTTCATATGTAGGAAGATATTTGAAATGTTGTTCTAAATTTTATGAAAAGATTAAAACATCATCAATATAAACAATAATGAAATTTTAAAGTGGATTAGAAATATCATTCATAATTTTTTTTAAATTCAGAAGGATCATTTTTTTAGTCCAAATGGCATAATGTTCCATTTGTATTGGCCAAAAGGAACATTGAAAGCGGTTTTATATCTATCTTCTTCTTTAATTTGAATCTGCTAGAATCTTGACTTCATATCAAACTTTGAGAAGATAACAGCTTTGAATAATTTATTTAATAGATCTTTCTTTTGAGGTAAAGGTTATCGAATCCATTGAAGAGCGGTATTAAGAGGTTTATAATTGTTATCTAAACGAGGAACACCTCCTCGTTCATGTTCAGCAGAATTATTGACATAAAAAGCTTAGCAGCTCCAAGGTGATTTACTTGGTCTAATAAGCTTTTTATCAATAAAATCTTGAATCTCTTTGGTACAATGATCAAGAAGATCTTTGTTCATTTGAATGAGACGAGATTTTGAAGGAATATTTGCTTCATTAAAATCAGAATNAGCAGCTCCAAGGTGATTTACTTGGTCTAATAAGCTTTTTATCAATAAAATCTTGAATCTCTTTGGTACAATGATCAAGAAGATCTTTGTTCATTTGAATGAGACGAGATTTTGAAGGAATATTTGCTTCATTAAAATCAGAATTGTAAGGGAGAGAAACAACATATTTCTTCTTTCAAAATGCATTTGGAATAGTTGAACATATTTCATTCTCAATACGCTTTTGAAAATAAAAAATTTGTTGAATAATCAAGGGTTTTTTTACCCTTTCTTCAATTCTTTGAAATTAATCCTTTTGAATCAGCTTTAAAAGGATAAATTTGAACAATAAAAGGAGTATCAAGAATAACTTCTTGATCTAAATATTCTAAATAGAAAATATTTTTAAAACAAATATTTGAATTGCAAACATGAGTTTTTGAATGTTTGTACTGAATGTCGAGTTTTTTTACAACTGGCACCAAAAGTCTCTGAGCAGTTTTTTCAAAATATTTCGTAGGGATAAGACCTTCCCTAATACAATTTTGATCAGCAACAGAATCAATTAAAACTAAAGTGTGAAATTTGAATTCTTTATTGACAACAATAGTCATATTGCAATACCATTTTTGAAGTTTAAGTAGGTTAATAACATTAACCTCTTCTTCTTCAGTTTGCAAATTATGAGAAGATTTGGAATGATGACTATTGGAGCTGGAATGAGATTTTGAATCAGAATTTGAATGATAAGCATGAGAGGTATCATCCTCAGAAGATGAAGATGATAAACTTATCTTAGAATATTTGATTTTAAGATGAACGACTTCCAACTTAACATCTTGCATTTGTTTTTCAAGTTTGGAAATTTGAGTTTTCATAATATTGATTTCTGATCTTAAATCAGAACTAGAAGATTTGGATTTTTCTTTTTGAAAACTTTTCATAATATCTTGAACATTGAAAGGTTCAGAATTAGATGATGGAGAAAGAAGAGAACTGGAGAAGTTTTTGCAACCACAAACTTCTTTACTTTGAAAAGAAGATGAAGATGAATTTGAACTATTTTCAAAATCAGAATCTTCTTGATCTTGAAAAACTTGTTCAATTTTGGAATTTGAAGAATCAGATTCAGAATTTATAAGATTGAGTAGTTCAAGCTTAGTATCTTCATTACATTGAAGATTACTAATCTTTCCCTTAAGATGACATTTGTTTGAATAATGACCAGATTTGCTGTCCTCTAACATGTAACATTTGCAGTTTTTTTTCTTTTTCTTTTTTTTTTTTAAAATCTTTTCTTTGAAAAGTTTTTTGGAGGAAAATTTTGAAATTTTTTTTTAATAAAATATTTTTTAGAAGACCTTTTCTTGATATGAGAAGAAATATATTTTTTCTTTTTGTTCTTGAAGGAGGAACAGCTCTCTCAAATCCATATTGTTCATTGAATGATCCTAGTTCTTTACGACTATTAAATCTTTCTGACTTCATTTTGGCTTTGAGTTTGAGATTGGTACAAAGAGCTAATCCTTCTCTATTAACGAAACCGATTAGTTCTAGTTCTAGTCTTAATAACTAGGTCTATTCACAAGAGAAAATACGTGAAGGTATGACAATGTTCACAACTAGTGATGAATTTTCGCTTAGCAGAGTGAAAAACATTCAATTGACCAACTTCATGCAAGGTCGGGACCAGGCAATGGCTTAGGGCCTCAAATATAAATGGGCCTCAAAATTAAAAACACTACATGCTTGAAGGCCCAATTAAAATCCTAAATTTTAAAAGATGGATTAATTAAATATTCATTTAACTATAATTTTTTTGGTCGATCCTAACTTGGTTTGATTTTAAAGAGTGTACTTTGTCAAAATTTCTAAATAAATGATAATGAATTAGGATTGTGGGCAGTTTGACTTCGTGGGTGACTAAAAATATCTCCATTTGCTATTCGAAAAGTAAATTGTTAGGACTCAATGTAAGTAAACATCCCTTGATTCACATGCGTACGTGATATGATATTTGATTATTACTTTATATGTCATTAATGCTTTTCATGATATAATTTTTATAAGCATACATGAAATTTCAAGAAATAAAAAGTTTCCAAATGTCAATGAGTCAAGAACTATTTCAAAAAGATATGTATTATAAATGTTTTTATAAATGTATTATAATGTTAATGTTAACCACTTTGTGGTGCTATTGGTAGGACAATCGGGTTCCAAATAATAATTACCCACTACATTCTGATTGGCTAGACGATACACTAAGTGATCTCACAATTTTAATGTTAAGTTTTTAAAGAAATGAAATCAAAGTGGATATGTATTGAGAAATGTTTTTTATTTTAAAGTAATTAAAATACATATCATAAGCATGCATCATTTGAATGAGGTTTGCTTAATGAACATTAGCTCATTCCATGTTATCCCTCCTATTTCCAGATGATGATTCGAGATGACGAATTGTGGTGACAAGACTTAGTATATATCACATTTAAATATTAACTTGGTTTTGAAAGTAAAATTAATAGATAATTTAATTGTCTTATATTTTATTAAAACGTAGTCATTGAGGTTTGTTATGTTTAAGAAAAATCTAATCTCTATTCCGTATTTATGATCTTAAAAAGAAAACTAATGAAGATACTTCCAAGTCTAGTGTATCTGATACATGTGGGGTGTTACAATTTGGTAATAATTGTAACGCCACGAATTCTTATAACCCGATGTGTTACCAAATGTAAGTTCTTTAATGTAAATCTCCAAATGTGTGAGATTAAGAAAGGTTTTTAAATTTAAATTAATTAATAAATATTGTAAAATCTTAACCATTTTAACATATGGACTTAGAGAAGAATATGGAACAAAATGAATTGGAATGAGTTTTAAAGAAACCATCAAGTTGAAAACAGTTTTTCTTCGATTGCGCTGTGAGTTGTAAAATTTATTTGGCCTAGCAAACATCGACTAAAAGTTATAAAAATTTATCAGTAAGTATGAAACAAATATTAATACAACATATAAAAGTTTACGATTTGAACGATGAAGTTTGAGGCCCGAAAATATTTTTTAAGTAGACTGAACTATATTCTCGAATTTGACCCATCGCTGCTTACTGAAAAATGCTATAATAAATTCCCGGGATTCCATTCGACTTGTTTTTATTTGAATATAATAGATAACTCATAAAGGATCATTTTCCCAATAAAAACATGCTAAAATTCCAAAAATAAAAATCATAACAAATTTTTATATGACGGCAGAATACATGTAATTTATGAAAACAATGTCCAAACGTTAAAATTTACCATCTCGAAGTATAAACATAATCGACAAATTTTTGAACGCCACAATGGTTATTAAACATAGAGAGTGACAATCTAATTCATAAGAAATCAATTTCTCTAAAATAAAATGTCACTCATGCTGAGTTGCCGTAAGATCTTCGATTACTCTTAAAATATATTAGATAGGAATGAGCATCTCAAAGAAATACTCATTAGGCTATATGTTATATGAACATAATAATCATGTACCTAATCATGTATCTTCCATATTACCATCATAAATAAGCAAATCTATGATTAAACGATTCTACTTAAAGTTTTGATGAGCCTCTCTTATTACGTCATTTTTTATATACCTTATTAGATTATTCACAAAAAAGTAGAGACGATTTTCACATCTAAGATTTGAAAGGAAGACCATTTGACTTAGTCACTACCGTATCATTTCGAACTAAGGTAAGATCTCTACACAAAGTTGATTGTTATATGAATTTAAATATCATTCACCATGTTATTCTTTATTTTGCTCATGAAAGTAGGTGAAGTGCTGATTATATGTTTAACTGATGTGTAGATTTTTATTATAACATAAAAAATACAATTTAATAATAATAACATAATACAAAAAACATTCCTTTATTGAATTTCCAATACTATAGAATATAGTATGAAATATAGAGAGAATTTTTTTTTTTGTTGTATCTCAAGTTATATTTTATCTTATTCCTGAAACAATGAAATTTCACATCACTTTTAGAGTGTAAAAGTTCAACCCCACAACATATTGAAAATTAATTCATTAAAAAGATGTTACATCTAATATAATGATATTTTAATTTTATATTAAATCCAAAATTAAAATCCAAACAAAAATTAAAAGATATTTAATTTGAAATTTAAAACTTGTAATCTTTTATGTTGCGTGTTGATTTATCAAATATCATAATATAATAACATAAATATAATTCAACAATAATATAAACATAAAACATAAGTAGAGAGAGGATTAGAAAAACAAGCTTAAGGGAGTCAAATTAAGGACGCTGTCCTAAAGTCATGTAGCCTCCCCTTCATGCAGGTACTTTCAACACTACACGACTACAAGATAAAACACATATAGTTCACAAATTAATTGGTTGAATTTTGAAATTTAAAACTTTTAATTCTATGTTACAACAAACCCCCTCAAGTTTTAAACTTTCAAAATTTATAAATATATAATGTATGTATTGACAACGTTATATTGTGCAATATTTATAGATGTCATTTGGACTTGAACCTCACTCAATGATAACAATTTCCATATGAGGGGGCCATAATAGACTAGGCTTTGAATTGGTTTCTTTTGACCAAACTTCAATTGTTTCACACAGGGTATCGATTTAGGCTCAAGTTCATTGCAGGTAGCGCTGTTAATGGTCATGTGCTCTTATCTTGATTCTAGTAAGGGTCTCTAGGGAATAGACAAATCCTATAGCCACGACCTCATGGCAACTCTTATATAGGCCTTGAATTTGGTTCCTTTGACCAAACTTCAATTGTTTTACACAGGGTATCGATTTAGGCTTAAGTTCATTGCAGGTAGCGCTGTTAGTGGTCATGTGCTCTTATCTTGATTCTAGTAAAAGTCTCTTGGGAAAAGACAAATCCTATAGTCACGACCATGGAAACTCTTATATATGTGAGTCCTCCAATGGTGAGTGTGACCCATACTTCGTAATAACTCTTGCCTTGATACTCATCCAAGATTAAACCCATCCTAACATTACGATTATTGTTAGCACTATTACCATATGGATGAGCACAAATATAAGTAGTGCTATTATGAGTCATGCGATCTCCAATCACAAAGGTTGATTATACCTGGAGATGACTCCATTATGGACATAATATGTCATCGAAGGGGATGGGCTTAAACCCATAAGTGAGCCCATAAGGGAGTCATCTTCGGGAGTAACCTAACATTTGTGATCGGAGATCCTATGAAGAAGGTTCATTGAGGTGCAAGCAATCCATACTTGTAATTACATTATTTTATTTGTACTCATTCTTATGGTGATAGTACCAAGGATTTAACCTTGAAAGAGTACCAAGGTGAGAATTCCTCGTGAGGTGCAGCTCACACGTTCCCTTGGAGAACTTACCATGTAAGAGTTGTCATGAGACCGTGGCTATGAGATTTGGCTATTCCTTAGAGACTCTTACTAGAATCAAGATGAGAGCGCATAGTCATTAACAACGCTACCCATTGTGAACTAAGTCCAAATCGATACTATGGATGACAATTGAAGTTTGGTCAAAGTGACCTAATTCAAGGCTTAGTCCATTATAGCCCCCTCAAATAAAAATTATTGTCACTAAGTGAGGTTCAAGTCCAAAAGACACCTACACCTGTTGCACAGCTTTATGTTGCGACAATTAAAGTTTAAAACTCCCGAGGGATGTTGTAACATAGAAAAATAAATAAGTTTTAAATTTCAAAATTAAAGTTAAGTTTTAATTTTTAGTTTCACTTTATTTTTGATTTAGTTTTGTATTTAATTAGCAAACTAAAACCTTAATTTATATTGTAACATATACTTAAATATTTGAATGTATGTTATGATTGGATTATTTTTTACATTATTGAGTGGGTTGAATTTCTGCCTGTAAAATGATAGAATCCTCTCTACACACATATTAATTTCCTATAATCTTGAAAACTCGATGAAATACTCTTTCGTTATCTTTCTATGGCCATGCCCATAGAAGAAAAATTGGCTGTGAGTCATATGTATTTTATCTTTGAGCTGTTCATAACTCAAAATTAGAGAAGAGTTAGAAAGCAAGCCTTAGGGACTTACGTTAAAAACACTGTTCTATGGTTGTGTTTACACTGTTCTATAGGTCAGTTGGTTCTCCATCTATGTGTACGATCGCAGGGAGATAAAGAACAAGTTTTATTGAATTTCCAAAATTATAGAAAATAATATACAAGTATTGAGAGTATTCTATCAAATTATATTTTTCATGTTATGTTTAACCCTATGAAAATCACTCCTTTTTATAGGGAGAAATCTCCCACAATTAATTCAAATTACGAGTTAAAATATAGAATTCCGATGTTTTTAAATTTAAGTTAAAACTGAAAATTAAACCAAAACCAAATAAATAAATGGTTTTAATTATATATATATATATATATAATGTTATACTATGCAATAAGTGTAGGTGTCTTTTAGACTTGAAGCTTGCTTAGTGATAACAATTTTCATTTGAGGGAGCCATAATGGACTAAGCCTTGAATTAGGTCTCTTTCGCCAAACTTCAATTGTTCTACAAACAATATCGATTTAGACTCTAGGTCATAGAGGGTAGTGCTGTTAATGACCATGCATTCTAATCTTAATTCTAGTAAAAGTCTTTTTGGGAATAGCCCAATCCTATAACCACAACCCCATGACAACTTTCACATATATGAGTCCTTCAAGGGTGAGTACGACCCACACTTCGTGATAATTCTTTATTCAATACTCATTCAAGGTTAAATATTTCCTAACATCATATTATGTCCCTCATGGACAATAAATTGGTATCACTTATTTGCAAAGTACTTATTCTCTGCTTGCACATGTGTACATCTACAAAGTCTTCTAAAATTTCCAAAATATCAATATCACATTCTCTATGTTTAATAAGATAAACACAAGAAATTTTTAATGTTGATTTTTAGTATTCAATAGATGCCTTTTTCAACTCCTATATTTCACCTGCAATTTTTAGATTCAATCTAAACACTTTGCTCAAAATGTCATTTTCATGATAATTTAGAATAATTATGGATAAAGTACATATATCCGAAAGTTTTAATACCCTCACATTTTAAAGATATCCAGCTTAAATAAAGTAAATATTGGTCTTACAATTTATCTCTTTCAATAATATCAAACATTATGAGGAGATCATTGATACACATATTTATACCCCACACTTTCTTGACTTCCATCAACCAGTATATTAACAATTTTTTTCTTTATACACATTGGCAAAATATTATTCATAACAATAAAGAATAATCACTTTTCCAAACTAGATCATAACATTTTGTTGAATGTGAAAGAAATTAGTGATACAAACTGCAAGTCTGAACCAATTCTCCACTTCACTCATTACAGTTATAACCCTAACAATGAAATTCTCAAATATGCATGGTGGTGAAATTGGTTGTAAGGAAGGTATAAAGAAAACAGGGATTACTAAGTACTTTTTCTTTTTATTTGCCTCATTTTGTCCTATAATCCATTTGTGTCAAGCTCCCCATTTCATGCATTCTAAACCTTGAATGACTAACTAATAAGAATTCAAGATATTTGTATTAATGCTAGTTAGAGCTACAATTTCAAGTCCTTTCAAACCATAATTTTTTTGATACCTTTAATGTATAGTTTCTACCATAGATGTTGAATCAAGCATCTATGTTGTTTTCTTATTAGCTTCATGGA
>CAIGRP010005236.1:0-21598 GCA_903798385.1 Fraxinus cuspidata
AACTCGAAAATTAAAAAAAAAAAAAAAAAAACAAAAAGAGTAATGTTATTTATCATCATTAATGTTTAACAATAGTTTACATGACAATATTAATGTTATTAAATTACATGTTCAATTACATTTAATAGGATCTATGATAGGTTGAAAACTAAACTGGTGTTCAAAATTACTAGTGTTAGATAGCTTTATTCAACAACAAAAAAAGTGGTCTTAGATTTGTCTAGAGATATTCCGCTATCTCTAGAAAGATCTATTGGGTACAGATCTAATCTCTTGTCCACAATATGTAGGATAAAAAATTCTCATTGCTGATGTGGTGCCCACTAGGGGTAGGAAATCAAACTACTGGGTATTCACTGATTTAAATTATTGGGCTCTTTCTGGGCTTTATTAGACTGGAAATGGTAAGGGCCCCGCACTCTTATTTGATGATTTTCTATATCCAAGCCAAGGCTTTTTCATATGTTTTAGAACAGAAAGTTTCATAGATAACCTAAAAAACTAAACTATTTCCTAAAATATCGTTCAATCTTTTAGTTTTATCAAAATAAATGTTTTTAGATCACTATATCACTTTTTAATATTTTGTAACATGTTTATAAGACGCGTAATAGATTGTGTACACATGCGTAACGTGTAACCGATTGTGTTATGTAAATTCTACCAATAGTCTTTACTACCATCGTCAATATAACCATTGATGTCGAAACGACCAACACCACTGTCAACACCAGTTTCCACATCTACAACCATCATCATATCAATTTGCATTATTTCTGCCACAAACATCAAACCAACCAAATCTACCATCACCGCCGACAATCACCATTGTTGTCATCCCAAACACCACCAACACAAATGAATTGTCATTCCATCTCACCACTATAAAAAAACCGCCAATCACCACCATCGTTCCCAACTCGCGAGTCGATCCAATAAAGAAGAAGAAATATGATTTTTCATTTGCGATAAGTGGAGATATATATATTTCCTCAGCTACTTTTTCATTTTCCTTTTTTAACGTATGCATGTTTTAGCAATATCCCATGAGTAAATAATTTAAAAATAATGTTTTCATCCATACAAAGTGTCTTATTTGGAGCTCAATTGAGCCCCAAACTTGATTTATATTAGTCGGTAATAAAACATTTTGTTCGTCTAATATTTTGAATTTAACTTATCAAACGTGCTACAAATCATTTGAACGGAGAATAACACAACTTATGAACAATCTAATGCATGCATCATGCATGAGGTTCAATTGAGAGAGAGAGAGAGAGAGAGAGAGTTTATAATAGGATGGAAACTTTGATGAAATCTCTTTATCAATTTGAACTTTTTATAACATTATCTAATATAGTCATAAGTGATTCTGTTCGTAACAAAAATTATTACAACCTATGAGTTGGGTATCAGTATTCGAGAGAAGTACACCACAATTTTCGCGCAAAACGAGTACAAGATCAACAAATGCACTTAATATGTACCTATATGACTTCTTGGCATTAACATTCAAATAGCAAAACAAGAGCTCCTCCATGAATTCCCAATCAACTTTTCCATTATTTTCCAATCTTGCTTGGATCATCTCATGCATGGATTGCCTAAAATCGTCATATGGACTCGGAGAATAAATCAAAACTGTAAAAAAATCTTCGGGACCAATTTTTGTTTGATCTTCATTAGCATCTACCCTTGTATCCTCTGAAAACCCAGGAGACTCCAAAAAAATTCCAACTGGTTTTTCTTCGTTATTCTCTTCAAACCTTTTTTTCGACTTATATCCTCCGAGTTCCTTTTCATGTAATGATTCGAGTTTTTCATACAAAAATCGATCGACGTCTGATAATTTTGCTGCATCTTCACTTATATCCTTGGATATCGTCTCCTCCATTAGTGAGCTTGATGAAGCTGGGGTGACAAAAAATCTATCAGAACTGCAAAGATTTTCAGGAGGAGGATCCCAAATAACCCCACCAAGTTTTTCTTCACTGATATAACCTTCAAGCCCTTTTTTCGACTTATTTTCCTTGTACTCCTTTTCGTATAATGATCTGAAATTTTCGTACAGAAATCGATCAACATCCGATAAATTTGGTTCATTTTCTTTACCTTCAAGGGCAAATGAAGGGGTTGTTGTGTGCTTGCAACTGCTTAAAGACCAACCTGAGAGTCTTTTAGATGGCAAATGAATTTGTGTATTTGGAATTTTGATTTTTGAGAAATACCTTTGAATTTTTTTCTTAGGCATTTGATTTGTTTTATAAAAAACATATATAGGGTTTTTTGGACGATAATTTGCAAGAATGTGGCGTGCCTTTTATACTGGAAATCAACTAAAAATGTAACTTTCAATAGGAATTAATTTACTACGTTTATTTTCTTCCATTAATAAAGACAGATGGTAAATATTTAATGGAGAATTCATTGCATGCCAGAAAAATTATTTATTTATTTTTAGAAATGCCTATTATTTCAGCAGGCAAAATAATTGAACAGCTCTTTAAACTGGCATTTTAATGTTGGTGGCTATATTTAGGTGTAAAATTAAGTACTTGTGCAGTTAAAAGATGGATATATTTCATTTAATAGCAAGTTATATTATTATTTTGGGAGATGGAATTGGATAGTTCATTAGCATCCACATGGTACAAATGATCAAACTATTACCATTCAATCATCGTTAAATCGAAATGCCACTCAATATTATCCATTGATTTCGTGATTCTCACCACTATTCCTTCTAAAAAGTGCCTAAAAAATTATTAATAATCATTTACGAGTAGATTCTTATAGATAATAGTACGTTTAGGGTTGATTAATTGAAATTAATTATCAACGAGAGAAGAGGCGATGAGAAATAAAAATTCATAGCTTGTTATCATATTTTAGGTTTTTGCTCTGGTTTCAAAGAATTCCTCATTCTATTCTCACAGGATGTATTCAACTTGAGCATATATCGAGCAAATATCATTAACAAACACGTTGTATATGTAAATTCACCAATCAAGATAGTAGAAAGAATGTATTTCGTGGTTCAAAATCAATTAACGTAATTTTTCAATGTTTAATAACTTCGGCGCAATGACCCTAGTTAAAAATATTTGGTTGAGTTAGTAATAGAAAAAAATTAGAATAAAATACCAATTATTTTACAGAAAAGGTCAAAATGTATTTGAAAAGAAAAGTCAACGTAATTGTTAGTATTAAAGAATTTACTTTTTATACATTTGAAAAACTTTAAGAGAGTGGTAAACGCAATTAAAATATAAGGGTGTTTTTTTGGCTTTATTTTACAAAAAAATAATAATATATTTTTCATTTAAATTCCTATTTTTGGAATATTTGGTTGACATTTTTTTTAATGAAAAATATTTTCCAAACGTTGGTCACATAATCATGTTTTCCTTAAAAATAAGATATTTTTTGTTATGGGAGTATGTTTTTATTTTATAAACAATACACACTTTCCAAAAAGTCAACTTTATGGAAAAATACAATATTTTTTAAGTTGAAAAAAAATAAATTCAAACGCATTTAATTGACAATTTTCATGCTATTGCCAATAATTTATTTTCTTCTCATGCAAGTTCCATGTTTGAAATCTAACATATTGTAATTGTTTTTTCTTTGTTCGGCTAAAAATAATCACATACCTAGTAAATTTTCAATATTCCAAATCTTATGGACTTTGTGGCAAGTAATTTGATGATATGATTGTACGATAAATAGAAAAAACTTAATAATAAGATAATAATGTTAAAATCTTATTTAGTCATTGTTTGAATCCCATTATTTTCAAAATATATTTTCATCTCTGTTATTTTAACAATATATTTTTCAATAAAATAATATTATACGAAAAATCTAAAAAATTTTCTTATTTTTTAACCACACAGTTTTCATCAAAATCTATTTCAAAATACATTTTGAACAAAAAATAGGGCTCAAGTTAAATCCTATTTAGTGTTTAACATGGACGAATTGTTACAAATACTAGGATAAAATTCACGCACACTTCGAAACCGACTTTCGAAAAAAGAGGTTGCTTATTGAGTTTATAAATGGGAACAGTTCATATCTTAGTTAATTACAAAATAAAATTTTAAAATTAAGAAATTTATTTTGAAGTTTCAGAAATCATATTATAATTCCAATTTTATTAATTAAAAATATTTTATTAATTAAATACATTAATGTCACAATATTATACAATTTATGATCAAAGTTATGTATTGGTCACAATCACAGAACGTCAAAGTCACAACTTTTTCTATATCATGACTTATTTATCGATCACAAATTATTAAATCAATTGATCTTGCATTCTTTCACAAATTTTATAGATTACAACTTATATCACGATCGCAAATTATTTTTATCGATAACATATTATTTATTAATCACAAATCAATCATTTTATTGATCACAAACACTCTTCACCGCACCCCACTCCAATGCCATCGATGCCAACCAAACGTCGAGTCACCTCACCACCACCAACGACAACTGCCATTTGCAACTACAAAACAACTACCACCCGCCACCACCAACAAAATTAACCCCACTAACTAGATCCGAGGAGGAAGAAACCACCAAAACCCCAAAACCATCGTCTTTGTGCGCGGCGGTTAACGTCGTTGTGTGCGGTGCTGCACCGATGAGAGTGCTGGTATCGAATTTGTTGGGATGGGAGACTAATTGTCCTTGTGACATATTGAGATTCGATGAAGAGTTGTGGTGGTGTGATTGGTGATGTGAAATAGGTTGTTGCATGCAATCGATTGGGTTGGTAGTGAAGATGGAGTGAATAGGGCGATGGACAACGATGGGTTGGAGGCAATAAAATGTGTGTAAGTAGCGGTTGTGGAGCTGGTGATATTTGGAGAGAGAAGATGAAGGATAGAGAGAGAAGAAAATTTTAATAATATTATTATTATTATTAATATTAAATAAAGTGAATTATAACTTTATTTTTGAATGATCAAGTTTTGAATCTGATTTTTGAATTTAAAAGTTAAAAATGCATGTGTGGGTGTAATTTCCACTTTATAAATTCACAAAACCGTTGTTCTATGATAGAAGTAAAACTAACGTACGTGATTTTATTTTTTTTCAAGGGCGGATTCATGGTAGTCCAGGCCAGCCCAAGTCAAGAATAATAAAATACAAAAATAAAAAATACAAAAAAATTGTATACAACCCTGCTACCTGTGCAGGTTATTTGACGACTTCCTTACTAGATTCTGCATCTGTTAAACTTTCTATCGAAACATTTCTGTACTAATAGATTAATTCATTTATATATAGTCCTAGCACAAAATAAATTACAGCCAAAGTTAACTTAGCCAGCCACCAACCTAAAATGAGACGAGCCTATTTAATTGCCCAAGAAACGAGATTATTTAATCAATGGGCATTGAACTTAGTTATATATTACTACTTACTCATCGATCTTTAAAAAATTATTTGTTTCTCACTTAACTTTGTTATATGTAACACTAATGAAAATGATATGGATGATTGATGAGTAACTTTGTTCAAATTTGAATGACCAATGAGTAATCTTTTAACTTTCGATAAGCAAGTAGTAACCTATAGCAAAGTTGAAGAAATATTAATTTTTTAAATTTCGATAAGTAAGTAATAACATATAGCAAAGTTCAGTGACCATTGATTAAATTAACTTCCCAAGAAACATTTCAGTTCACAATGCACCGATGCGTGTAACAACGTGGTCCGAAGCTGATTTGATGAAATTTTTACATATATTACACTTTTAGTCGGATCAATCAACTTCAAAATTTTAAAATCTAGTTGATCAATTCTAATTTTAGTTCACAATTCAACATTCAGTGGGATATATACAGATAATAAATTATAAAAATAAATAATGAAATAATATGGCAACAAAATTTGGATCATTTAACTTCAAATTGTTAAAATCGAGTTGATCAGTTCCAATTTTAGTTCACAGTTCAACATTCAATTTTAATGGGATATATGCAGATAATAAGTTATCAATAAATAATGAAATAATATGATAACGACCATTGGATTTCCTTAGCAGAGCAAGGCGGCTGATGCTACTCCGACTAACAAATGAATACCTGCAAAAGGAGGTTGAAGCTTTCTCCTCCATTGTATCTCCTACGTGAAAATTAGTAGAGGGATTTCGATTGTAATCATTTGAGGAAAAAAGAGAGGAAGCCAAAAAATGCCTTGTGAAAAAACAAAAGATCTCCTTACCTGACACGCATTTGGAATATTTATAGGCATTCAGAACCTTGTAATCACTAGGTGGTTTTTATCCATATGTTCAGTGAAAACCGTCAACTCACACCATCCACTCACCAAAAATTTTTTACCCACGTACTTAGTGGTCAACCTCCACCAACTGAACTGTTGAAAGTGACATGTGATAATTGTTAGACGGTTTTCAATCAAGTAAAAGGATGTTCAGACAATTGCGAGTTATAATGGTTGATCTACTATAGTGTTAGTCAGGCTAGCACAGCAGTAGACGTACTTGTATAGCGGTAAACGATTTAGCACATTGATAGATGAACTAGTCTCTCGATAGACAAACTTGCATAGCGATAGAAAGTCTAGCATATCGGTAAGCAAACTAGCCTTGTGTTAGACCGACAACATAGCAGTAAACAGACTAGTGTAGTGGTAGACGAACTTGCATTGTGGTAGACGAACTAACTTAGCAATAGTCGGGTGAGCATAGCAACAATCACGCTATAGCCTTCATTTGATTGGCCATCGTAGTCCACTTCTCATATCATATAGAATCACCATTGGCCATCGTAGTCCGCTTCCCATATCATATAACATCAAATATATCGTAGAAGCACCATTGTCAAACGTAAAATTGTGTTTGGTCAATTATTTTTTAATCGTGTTAGTGCTAGATTAATTAAAATCGCGAGAAATTACTTATTCAAACACAATTTCAAGTGAGAGATTTTGTTTACTGTTCCATGTTGGAAATTTTTTTCGCTAACGGCCTGTTTGAGCCCCAATTTTTATTATTATTATTTTTTTAATATGTAGAATGCATTTTGGAATAATAAATTTATGAAGAATATATAGTTGAAAAATAAGGAAAATTTTTGAATTTGCGTATAATATTATTTTATTGAAAAATATGTGATTAATGGTGTGTTTGAGCCACATTATTTTGGAAAAATGTATTCTGGAATAGTAGATTGATGGGGAATGTGTGGTTGAAAAAAAAGGAAAAATTATTGATGTGATGTAAAATATTGTTTTATTGAAGAATGTGTGGTTGAAAATAAATAGAAGAATGAAAATGAAAATTTTAATGTGTACTAAATAAGGGCCAAAAGGAAAAGCGAGAAAAATGTATTTTGAAAAAAAAAAGATCAAACGATATGTAAGTTTAATATGTCGCTGTCCCCTAAAAGTAAATAAAATAATGACTTATTTTGTTGCACTCATTTTCTAGTAATTTTATGTGATGAGCATGTGTGTAGGGTATTTGTTTAATTCCATAGTCATTGATTTTTTCTTCATTTGTAATAGCCTAATAATAGGATTTTGTGCACATAATCTACCATGAAAATTGTAGCATCCTCTCACTATTTTTCATCGATTAATTATTGTACTTTGTTAATTAAACTCAATGCTCTGGTGTTACTAGTTAATTCTTCTCATCCTCCAAAATCTTCTTGGTATTATTTTATTTCTTTCTTTCTTTTAACTAATAAATATTTGTTAATTATCTCCGTATTAAGGGGTAGGACGTATGATGTTCCTATAAACGACGTGTCTTTTTATTTTAAATTTTTCTTTCTTTCATTTATGACCACAATCCTTTAAAAAATTTAAGCTACCCCTACACTCTTAAATGTTTACTCCGCCCTAAATTACTTATACTTTAAGCAAGAGTAACTTTTTTAATATAAAATTTTTTTTATATTAACCCTTACACTTAAATCTTGACTTTGTCCTGAGTTACTTGTACTACTAAGCAAGAGTGCCTTTTTTAATAGAGGTGATTTATTTATTTTTATCTTTATTTTAAAATTTACTTATTACAAATAAGTAACCGTTTTTAAGCTCAACCAAACGTACACGTAAATGGATGGTTACATTGATTGCAAGAAAGAATTATAATCATTGATATCCAAGAGAAACAACACACAAAGAAATGGAGAGAGAAGCGAGGAAGAAGAGAATAACGGAGAGAGGGCCGGATCGTTTGGCACTCATCTCGGGCCGGATCCACAGCCTCGACCCACTGTCTTCCCCGAATTCATTTTCCGGCGGGTCATCCACATATTCTACACCTCGTGATAATTTTCGTGGACACGCATACTCTACGTCAGATTCAGCAACAAATAGTACTATTTTCATTCCAGATCAAAGTCATGATATGCTCCGTTTCAATTCTATGCTTTTATTTCATTCTCTGCTTGGATTTATGTGAGATATGCTTCAATTATTCCGGGTGTAAATTATGATTGTATGCATAATAGAATTGAGAAATTGTAAATTTCCTATTGATCATTATCATGAATTAAAATGAGGTAATATTATTGTACTTTGATGCAGATTTCATTCGGGATTTGATTGAAATCTTCGTTTCTTTTAGAAGAATCTGGTTGACTTATATTTAATAGAGGGATGGAATTTGTTTGTGGAGCTAAATTTTGATCAGTGGAACTAAAAATTAAAATTCAGTGGAGAATGTATTGAGAAACTTTGTTCTTTTCTTGATTGAAACTGAAACTGCTTCTTAAATTTCAATGTGAAGTTGATGGATGATTGAACTTCATTCGATATCAAATTCAAATTCAAAAATTGTCAACGTGATGCATTATTCCTTTAAGCTGTGTTTGGTACCTAGTGCTGATTACTTAACAGGGTTGGACCTTCTGACGAACAAGATTTGAATTTTTTTTTCTTGTTTATCTTGTCACATTGTCATTTTTTTTCCTAATTTTAACATTGATCATGAAGGTGGAAATGACACGTCTAATATATGGTCGAGACACGATATTATTGACGATGGCGTTTCTCAAGTAAAAGTAAATAAATCTGAAGCCAAAGTTGCTGAAGTGGAGCAATCTGAGGTAAAGTCAGTCCTCACACCACTTTCTGCTGCTAAACCTGGAAATGATGCAAATGCAAAGCCTCTTCAAAAACCATTTGGCACCCTTTTTAGTTCAATAACTCCAAGAGAAATAAATTCCTGCATCATCACCTCGGAGAATACACGAGTTTTCTGTTCTATTGCAATAGCAATTTTGGTAGTTCTTTCGCATGTTAATCTTCCTCGTAAAGTGGTGAAGTCGAAGAGCCTTATTGCTTGGAGGCCTCTTTATGTAGTTTTGCTGACTGATTTGATGATAGTAGCTGCTCGACTGGCAATCTATGTGCAACGAGGTTCTGAGAAGGCGGAACAAGATAAGGAACAAAAATTTCAGGAAGACGGGCATAATTGGGGATCAGCCATTAATTTGTTGGAATTCGGTTTGGTTTTGCATCAGACAGTTCGTGCTGTATTCATTGACTGCAGTTTTTACCTGGTGATCGTAGTATGTGGCCTTTCTCTAGTGTAGAAACACTTGCTGCATTCATGAATGCCTGCTCCCTTAGCTCTAGTAAGTGCGGCGATAAAACTTGTTTTGCTTGATTCCTTATATTTTCATTTTATGAGATTTCTATTTGAATGACACTGTTATTTGTATTGTAGCACCTTATTATTGATAAATCAACATTTTGATAAATTAGAGATATAAGCAAAGTTCTGATGAACTGGAAGAACTGAATCACTTTGCTCCAGTTCATATGGAAAAAAAAAAAAAAAAAGGTTCAGATTATTCTCTCTTGAGTTCTCCGGTTCATACACTGTTAAGATTTGAAATTCTATCTTAAAAGGTCAACCTTATTAAGAGGAGTAACCCACTCTTTTATAAGCTGGTTTATGTTTACATCTTTATTCGATGTGGGATTCTATCCCTTAACATGCCCCATCAAGATGGTGGCTCGTTTGAGCAGACTAATCTTGAAATTCGTGTGCTCAATTTCTTTGAATCTTAATCGGATCGAATTGTTCATTGGAGATTAACGAGCTCAAATATCATGTTAAGATTTGGGGTTCCATCTTAAAAAGTCAACATTATTAAGAGGAGTAACCCAATCTTTTATAAATTGGTTTGTGTTTACATCTTTATTCGATATTGAATTCTATCCCTTAACATACACTATGCTTGTGCCTGGGACAAAATTTGTGAGTCGGCCATCAGCCGAGCATTACTATCCAGTTTCTCCTTGTACATTTTCTTGTCTACTGATTCCATTTATCACCAAATCCTTGGATAATTTTCAAGGAATTGGCAATGGCTAGTTTTATATGCTGAACATTTCTCTTTTTAGAAAAATCCCAGGTACCCAGCTACAATCTATAATGTTCAAACCAAGATCTTTCTCCATCATTCAGTATCATCAGAGCAAGTTTGTCATTCAAATAGTTAATTAATTTTTTGTATTTATCTGTTTTTAGGATCTCTAAATTGGCAAGGGTGGAATTGACGGGTTACCAGCAATGAATGAACGAGGATCAACAAGCAGAACTGGACCCAGTTTGACTTTAACCTGAAGAATAAAATATACAATTATTTTCCATGTACTTATATTTTGTCATTTAATTTGGCATTTAAATGTACTAATGTGAGGTTGGTTTGTTAATAAGAAAAATATGACAGTGGCGTATTTTTATTTTTTTGTTGACGTAAGAACCCGCGGCCGTTACCCGTGAGTGCACACTGGATAAACCTCGTTTCATGTGCAGTAGTCCGCAAACCACACATGAGAGATAAACCATACTAGATAAGCCCGGTGCGACAGTTGCGTATTTTTGTTCTATATTGTTCTGGTTTGCATTGAACTTGAGAATGGGTGAATATTTTTACTTTAAACCATGAGAATGCTCGAATTAAGATGCGTGGAGATAAGCGAGAATGATAAATGAGTATAACCACGTCTATAATTATAACCACCAGTGTCCACCTCCATAATTTCATCCTGTCATCTGAATTTTGAAAGATTTGTGTTTCCTCGATTTGGAAATACGATTGCAACGACAATGCCAATTTAGGTTCAAGGTTGTAAACATTAGTATTACTTGTGCAACAATTAACTTTATTTTGTAACTAATAAATATAAGTCGTTTGTATGAATATGTTTTTTGTATCATTATTTTTGTCTAAATCATCGCTGCATGTTAAAAAAATCCGATTTCACCATAATTTGTCACAAGGGAAAAAGCTTTAGTTCAAAATAGAAGAGGAATTTTGTAGAACTTTTTTTTATCTTTTAATTTTAGGTTTATATGAGAAAAAGATGTACCAAACAAGTGCATATTAGGATCTTGTTTAATAACTTATTCGTCGTTAATTGAATACATTTTTTGATTTATAAAGCAATTGTTCAACATTAAATTTATTTTTTTCAAAAAAAAAATATTAGAAAAATAAATTAATGAAATTGGAACACAACAAAACAATGAAGAATCATGACTTTCGTACACATTCAGCACCGACCGCCCCAACTACTACCTTCACTCGTCACCTTTTAGAACGTGACTTTTGGGAAAAATACGATGTTGTGACCTAACATGCTTTTATTGAGAAATTAAAGATTTTAGGTAACAAAAAAAAAAAAAAAAAGTTCTAATAAGTAACAATAAAAAATTTAACAAAGTAGAGGCAGAAAAATTGGATAAGAGAAGATTGCAGTAAACGTTGTTCTAAAATTGTATCGACTCTTTGTTCAAGTATTAACAATTCAACACACTTCTAGGATAAAGCTCTTCCCGAATTCTCTTATTACACAAGTATATGTGCATAGAGAGGTATATGAAACTTTTTTGTTCGCGTTATCAAAATTCAATATGAAATCATAGATGTTATCGAAATAAGCCCCAGTTTGATAGTCATTATTGGGCAAAAATAAAGTATTAAATAATATATTTTTGGAGATTGTGTAGTTAAAAATTAGTGAAATTTTTTGAATTTTCGTGCAGAAAATTTAATTTTATTAATGTGAATTTGGTAATAAGTATGTAGAATAAAGAGTTGAGAAATAATGGTCGTCTAAAGTTAGATTTGGATTGGCATAAAAAAGAATTGAATTTATATTCTGAAATCTAAATTATAGATGTGAAATAAAACTGAAATTTAAGATTCATAAAATCATATTCAATTAAAGATTATAAACTTCAGTTACAACATATTTTACCTAAATGGTGATCCAAGTTTATGTACGTAAAAAATCCCAAATAAATAAGCATGTTATTTATTCGTGATTAGAAATTGATCGTCAAAAAACACATAAGAAAGTGCATAAAATGGCAAGATATAGTAAATAGAAAAAGGAAAATTATTATTTTGCAGGCTATTTTATTATAGGAAATCACGACAGGAGATCAGTGTCCTAGCTACACAAAAACACCTGAGGAATTATTTAGGACAGCGGGACGGGCGACTCACAGAAAACACTTGAAAAAACAGGAGAGAAAATGGAATAAAAAATTTCCTGGCTGATGATGCAATTCACGGCGAATCTCCATCCGCCGCACGTTGAGGTCACGGGGGAGGACATCACCGTAATACAACAGTGTCCCCACGGTGGCGACTGGCTGAGACACCAGTGCGCCTATCGTTTTCACCAGCGAGTTAAACACCACCATCCTAAGACCCTGCAAAGAACTTACAAACATAACCATATTGAACACATTGCAGCTCAAATTATGAGTAACTATACGCAAAAATAAGTTACTTATTTTGACAGTATTCAGAAGAGCAGATTACCATTCTTTGAATTAGAGAGAAAAACTGAATATCTGGGATTGAATAAGGAGTTTGAGTGTGTAGAGGTTTATGTGAGTAAATGTGAAATGGTGACATAGGGAAGAAGAAAACCTAGGGCGGAGCTTCGTGTGTATTGACACCGAATCAGCCACGCGCCACTTACCAGAGAGAAACAGACATTTTTGTATATGCCTTGCTGTTTGATGAGTGTGATTTTCACTCTTTTTTTAATACCTAAATATACGTATTATTGATGAAAAAAGGAATATTGACTCACAATTTGATAATTTTGGCTTTTGTAGTTCATAAACCTCAAATGGAAAGAAAACAAGACAAATGGGGGTGTAAAAGGACCAAAAGCGTACGACATTGTGAAATGGGGGACCAACATGCACAAGTACAGAAATTTATGGAGGGTGTTATTGAAAGGAAAATCAAAATTTGAGGACCAAATTGTACAATAGTAAAAGTTTAGGGACATTGAGTGAAAATTGTTAGATAACTTGTGTGTTAAAAAAAAATAAAAAGACCAATTGATATTTTTGACAGAGAGTTGGCGCCTAGGTGCCACCTCACGAAGCCTAAGCACGACTTCTAAAATAGTGGGATTTATTTTGTTGTTTGTCTGAAATTTTAGGGACTTGAGCTGCAACTTTTGGATAGGTTTTTTAGTGTTAAAACGGGCAGCAACTGGAGTTTCTTTCTTCCTTTACATTTTTCTTTTCCTTCTTTCTTTTTCACTTCTTTTTCTTTTGATTGTCCTTGTAATTTTTGGGAGAAAAATCAAGAGCACAAGGAGAATTTATTAAAGGAGTTGGAGAAACTTCAGTGAAATCAAGAGCTAACAATTATCATCTTCACAAATCTAACCAAAAAGGTTTTCTCTATAATCTTGTATTTTTTGTTGTACCAAATTTGTAATGTATTGTTATAAATATTCTCATTTTTATCATTTATATAGCATAAGCTAAATATTTATTGTGAAATTTATGGTAGAATTTTAACCTAACTTTAATTAATTTTAATGTTTTCTATTTAATATTAAAATTACTTATGTTCATGAGTTGTTGTTGCTGCTACTACTACTACTACTACTACATATCATTTATATGGTTAATAGATGATTGTATATAGTGATTTGTATATCGTTTTGAGTGAATATTGTGTATTTTAGATCGAACAGAAGAAGTTTTAGGTTTATGTAAGGGATAGAGATATACCCCTTACCCTAAGAGGACCAATTAATTATTTTCAAAAATATCTAATGCGATTGTTTGATTTTAATCGACATAAAAATATAGTAGGTTAAACCAATCAATTATGGTTAATTTCGATCGAGAGGGGTAATTAACTAAATTTGGAAAATCGAATCTAATATCATAAATGAGTAATTTGTTAATTGGCTTGTGGAGAAATTAATTAGACGACGGTTAAGCGAAACTATAAATCACAATCACGTTTTTCAAGTGTTTATATTTTCTTAGTTTGTAGAGTATTTTTGTTTATTTTCCTTTATTTTCAAATCATAATTTTAATTGTGTGTATTTCTTTTTATTGTTAGAATTAAATTAATTAAAATTGTGTAATTGAAATTAAACATTCCTCGGGGGATCGATAACTTGTATTCAAAAAATTCACTTTATTATTTGAATGTGACCCGTGCACTTGTGATTTGCACTTTTATAACGAACATTGTTCAACTTTTCAAGCCATGTTAATCCAATAAAACTTGCGTATAAATCTTCATAGATATTTCCGCGAGTGAGTGAGATTTTATTTATGGGTGTGTTGAACCATATTATTTTGGAATAATGTGTTTTGGAATAGTAGATTGATGAAGAATGTGTTGTTGAAAAAAAAATTATTGATGTGATAAAAAATATTATTTTATTGAAGAATGTGTAGTTAAAAATGAGTAGAAGAATGAGAATAAAAATGAAAATTTTAATATGGCTCAAATAGGGGCTATATATTTTGGTTTCATTTTATTTAGAATTTTAAGCTTTGGGAAATTAATGTGATTCTAAAATACACATTGTTCACATATCTTGGTATTTATGTATAGTATGGATTTATTTTTTCATAAAATGTATCTATTTACATAGGTTGATAGACTTGAATAAATGGGGTTGACGTGCAATTGAGCAGAAGAAGGCGACAAGAATTTAAAAATGCCGTTTTTAAATGTTAGGTCAAGTATGAACGACAATCGACTAGACAGTTTTAAATGTTTAGGCTAGATGCGACAAAAGTTCAATGAAAAAGTTCAAAATACCGTATGTTTCACAATCCAAGGATAACTGTGCGTCACACACAACAATTTTGAATGTCTGGACAACATACAAAAATAGTTCAATAATTGAAAGATTATGCTTAATTTCAGTTACTTGATCAATGCATATCAGGAGTGGGAGAAAAATTATGAAAAAACTTTAAGAAAATTGAATAATATACTTGTAATAATAACCTTCTAAAACAACAAATAAACTAAAAAATTTGAAAACTCAAGGATCGATGTCTCAAATTTTTCTATTAGTTATGTTGAGAAGATGCAGGTTGGATAGGTGTAAGAACAAGCATGACAGTATTCTTGAACAGAGAAAGCTCAAGCGATTCGAAGATCCCAGACAAAAAAATTTGGCGAGGCATTTTTCAAGAATAATAATCTATTTTGGAAAACCAATCTCAAATTCCTTATGTGATTATGAATTAGTCATAATCAAATAATTTAATTACCGAAAACCAATCTCAAATTCCTTAAAACAAGGGAACAATCAGATCAGATATTTGGAAAGAAATTGAAAAGCCAAATGCAAGAAAGCAGCAATTTAATTGGAGTAAAAGGTAAATCTAATTAGTATTAAATTTTATAAAAAAATATATTATATTGATACATGTTTATTCCAATATTAACCTTATTAAATTCATTGATTTAAAACTATACATCCACACCAAATTCCAATACAAATATTCCCATTTTCTGCCATCGAAATTTTGCTACATCTCAATAGTTTACAAGTCATTAGGAAGCTACCATACGATGAGACAAGAATGGGCAAACTATCAAAATATTAAACTACACATGGATAAACTAGAGATCTTGATGAAGACAAAAAGAAGAAGAAATGTAGCCAATTAAAACAAGCCCATGAGCTATTGTCGTTTTTTACTAAACAATTATTTTATAAAAATCACAGTTTTTTTACAGTTAACAAAAGTGCTTGTCTAGTTCTTGTTCTTCTGGAAAGTTCTAAAAATAACCTTAATAATCAAAACAATAACAAATGCATTGAGTGGAAATACAAAATTTTAAAAAGGAAAAGAAAGACATTAAAGTTGCATACAATCCTTGGATGAGTTAAGTATAAAAGGGATATTTTTCACCAGAAAATCCACTTTAGAAATGAGAAAATATTCAAAAGTTGTAATTTTGTGACTGCGTAGCTCTTTGCAAAAGCCCAAATGCAGGAAAAGATTAAAACATTTACAAAATATTTTGTGGGTTCACGAAAAAAAAACGCTACATTATCATTGAATAATAATTTAGTTTAGATAGAGTAGAAAGTTTTGAAAAAACAATGGAATGATTAAATTAGTCTTTACCTAAAGATTTTTTGGTATGCAATTGAAACTTGTAATATGGATATATGTTGATGATATGATGAAAAAGTTTCTATCCTCAAAATTTCCTCTTGTATCAACAATTTCCCCCATTGCAGAAAATTGGGATCTTTGCATTGGAATTCGAAGAGCCAAGGGCAGTGGTGACTTTGGTGGACATGCGATGCCATCATTGTTAAAAGAATTTTTCTTTGCAAGTCATAGCCTTAAGTCTTGGCGTGGATGTAGAGATATATAAAGTGATGGCGTCCTACCCTGAAGTGGATAGATTTAGAATGCTATATTTTACTTGATTTTATTTTTTTCTATTTTAGTAAATTTGCTTGAGGTTAAAAACATAGCGTTTGTTTGACCCCCATTATTTTCTATCTCATTTTCATTTTTTGTGGTCCCATGTATTAAATTATTGTTTATGTCTAACAACCACTGCCGACTATTGTAAAGAGTGTTCCATACATAATTACCATCAATTTACATTTATGCCCTTGACATTACGGTGGTAAAATTGACTTGAAATGAAGACAATAGACTTGGAAAATGGAGGGTAAATGTGTCCAATCATGGTCAACGGTCCAATAAATTCTGACAAAACAGGTTCAACTTTTGCGTTTTTTTTTATTGGTTTGTCACTGTAGCTTATTGAGATTTTGAACAAAAAATGAGTACTTTAAAGAAAAAAAAAGTGGATGAATATATAAAAATCATGGATATAAAAAGTACTTTATTCACCAACTGTTCCTGAGATATGGCAAAGGCAAGATGTAACACATAAATAAGATTGGAAATATGATCATATCCGAAGGCATTCACTCCAGTAAATCGAATTCGTTCTTTCAAGAACATAAATAACTAACTTTTATTTCTTAAATTTCAAAGATAATAAAATTGATTGAATTGAAAATATATGAGAAACAGGGCCTGATCCATGATGAAAACCTAATCAAAATACCCAACTAATTGGATCGGAGGGAAAAAAAAAAGGATCTAATTTATTTATTGACAACCGCTCATTATACTGTTATAATATCTCATACTAGTGTTTTGTAAATCTCTCTTGAAGCCGTTAGGATCGCCACAATTACTAAAGATTGCTATACCCATACAGCATCCAGCAGCATCGTGGAAATACTCTTCACTATCAGTTACACTTGAACCCCAGCTTGAAAAGAATTTTGAATTCAATGTGTCTGGTAACGGATCGCAACTGTCATAAATTACATATTCATATAAACAATCCTGAGGCCAGCGAGGATGATTTGTGTCAACTGGTGGTGGCGGAGGCATTGGAGATGGTTGTTCGGGCGTTGGAGATGGTGGCACAGAAGGCGGTGGAGGCATTGGAGTTGGTTTCTCAGGCGTTGGAGGAGGAATTGAAGGCGGTTGAGGCATTGGAGACGGTTGTTCGGGCGTTGGAGGAGGAACTGGAGATGGTATATCTGGTGTAGGAGAAGGAGAAATCAGAGGAGGTTGAGGAATTGGAGATGGTTGCTCTGGAGTTGGAGAAGGAGAAATTGGTTGGGGGCATTGGTAATGGTTGCTTTGGCGTTGGATAGGAATTGAAGGCGGTTGAGGCATTGAAGACGGTTTTTCAGGCGTTGGAGGAGGAAATGAAGGTGGTTGAGGTGTTGGAGGGTATGGTTTAGGTGGCGTTAATGGTGCCGAGGGGGGTGGACGATAGTATTTGCGACATGACTTCTTAAATGAACGCACTATGGCTCTATCGGCCACCATAAAGAACTCAAATTTACATTTGGTCATCGAATTCAGGACTTGGCAACATTTAGCAAAAGCAAGAGAACTATTAGACGTACAATGCAGAGTAACAATTTATAAAACGAGTAGGTGTAGCTAAACAATTAGGACCATGATGATTCTGGTGATGATGACCTTCGAGGTCATGACCTGATTGAGGGTCGACTCCATAGGTAAAAGAAATGAACACACAAAAAAAAAAAAATGGTTATTATATTCTTTGCCATGTTGATAAAGTATTGTTATTATAGCAATACAAATAGATCATACAAGGTATTTATAGAGTTTACGGTTAACTAGAGTTCATTAGAGTTAAATTTTGATTTGCCATTTTTGTTGATTAAAATGGTTTATTAACATGATCATCGAATCATTTAAGAAGATAGAATTTCGAAATATAGATTATCACAAATAATAATCCATGGAGTTCTCACAAAAATAAATTTTCTTCTTTACAAAATCTCTCTTTTTTTTTTTAAATTAAAAAAAAAGGGTAAAAAAGGAACACGAGTTTTATATATTCCTTTTTAACTAAAAAAAATATTCATTTTATTGGTTGAATGCTATAACGTCTCAATTATTCGTCAACTTAATCATACTCAAGGATTATCATACTTTAATATAAAAGTTTGTCCAAGTTTAAAGTCCACCTAACATTATCATACTTATCATAAATAATATTCAACTTAACCTTGTAATTTTCTTTTATTTTAGAGGTCTAGCACCGTGGGAGACACATTTTACAATTAACCCTATAAGAAAACTAANACTTAATAACTATTAAGTTTGGTATTGGTAATGACTGGTGGCGAGAGGTGATGGCTTAGGTGGTTGTTAGCAGTGATGATGGCGTTAGCATAGTATTTTTAATTAAGAAAAAAAAAAAGAAGTATTTTTTGAAATAGTTTATTTTAATGTTTTTTTAATGGATACTTCCCTTTCTAAAAACTCTATTTTTTATCACTTTTTAGCTAATTTCATTATTTCAAAAAAAAAAAAAATAATAATAATAATAATACCTAGCGTTTCTTTTGTAACTAAGAAGTCTAATTTTGGTTGATTGTTAACTAGTTTTCTACGGATTTCAAATTGTGTTTGAATAGGGAATTTTGATTTTCAGTCTCTATTTTATAATCTGTATTCGAACTTTAATGAGTGCAAATCGAGCTTCACCAGTGGAGCTCATGTGAATGTATGGTTGAACTCAAGCAATACTAATTCTTTTTGTTGATTCTGCATTTTTAATTTCATTCTCGATTTTGTTTGCTGCCATTTCAAACACATTTGTTGATTCTGCATTTTTAATTTCATTCTCGATTTTGTGTGCTGCCATTTCAAACACACTTTAGCAGAGTGACATCCCTCATTCTATTAAGAGAAAATTCCACATCGAATAATACAAAATAAATATATATTACATAAGTATTTCATGAGTTACTCATTTAAATGAGACCCACCTTTTGAAATGGAACTTCAAGTTCCCTCTCGTAAAAGTATCAAGTCCCTTCTACTATTTTCCTCGCCGAATGTAGCTCGACACGATACAAAAGTTATTAAATGTTGTTTATCTAAGATGAATCTCAGTCCAATCTTGAGGTTGACATAAATCAAAAAACCATAAAAAGAAATCTATAATATCATATGTATCAAGAACAAAATTATAGTTTGTTGTTTTTGTCATCGCCTTTTTAATAAAAAGTTCAATAAATCCATCATAAATCCTAGCTATGAAATCGATCTCAGCAATCAACAAAAGCTAAAAATCCTAATGGAGACATTTTTGGAAATTAAGACGCAGGCTGCAGCTCATAATGATTGAAGGACGCATTGTTTTTCATCAAGTGGAAATTTTGGTGACATTATTTAAATTGGGACCGCGAAAATTCAATTCTAGTTGATAAATAAATTAGTTTATATAATTAATGCCTCTAAATCAAAGTTATTTTCATTAGACCGGGATTCTATTTTCTAGGTTCTAGTTAATTTAATCTAACATAATCAAAATTATAAAAGTAAGGTTAAACATTAGCTACCAAATCAAAATGTTTGTATGGAGATTTTTGGTTTATTTTATACATTTTAGGGTTTAGTCCTTGATGCATTAATTGCAGCATCTAGAAACTGAAGAAAGAAAAGTGTTAACGAGATTCTGAAATTAGATGAATTAATTTGTTTTGTAAATTTCTGGGCAGCACAATGATTCCTTCTCAGTAATGCAAAAAAAAATTATGATAAGATCGAAATTGAAGTGGCCACACGTAAATCAGAATATAAAATATAATCAAATTAATGAACAAGGTAATGTAGAACAAGGAACTGATCATGACTGAAGAATTTGAAAATGAAAAAGAACGATAAACTAGAGACTGGTCCTAAATAAATACCTCAATCAAATTACTAACGAAATGAAACAAAAAAAAAAAAATAATAATAATAATAAAAATTATGTCCTTGCTTCTTGCACGTAGGGTAATGAACAAGCTTGCTCTAACCGGTAAAATTCTCTCAGCTTAACGTGAGACATATCTTTAACCAAGTTGTCACATTTATTATCGACGATTGACAAAGCGACACAGCAGTCTGCTGCATATATTTTGGCTATACCACTTTCTGATGGAATGAATTGTTTTTCATAAGGAGTGGCAGATGAATGAGTTGTATCTGGTGCCTTTGGATCACAAGAGTCATACCGTACGACAGCTACTAAACAATTCTTTAGTCGGATAGGATGATTTGGCGGTGGTGGAGTAACTAAAGGATTGGGTCGAGGTATGGGAATCACGTGATTAGGAGTCGGAGGAGGAGACGATGGTGGTTGGTCAGGAGATGGTTGAGGCGTTGGAGGAGGAGACACTGAAGGTGGTTGAGGAATTGGAGACGGTTGTTCAGGTGTCGGGGAAGGAGAAACCGAATGCGGATGAGGAATTGGAGGAGGAGACACTGAAGGTGGTTGAGGAATTAAAGACGGTTGTTGGGGTGTCGGAGGAGGAGGAAATGAAGGAATAATTGAAGGCGATGGAGCAGGCGCTCCTAAGCATGAAACAGAAGCATGTTTGCATGTTTTTTGAAGATAATATATGTACCATTCATGATGATCCCTCATACAATTCTTGCTAACTCGATTCGCTGCTTCACAACAACTGTGAAAAGAAATACCTGAAACAATATTTTCAACTTGGTTAATTAGCACAGAATGTCCTAACCTTTCATTGTTATTGTGGAAAACGTCCATACCTTTCATTTTTTGGCATTTTCACCTTTCATTGCGCAAAATGTCATTTTCACCTATTTTCTTAATTAAAAATTATGAAATGACCAATATACCATTCTCTTTAAATTTTTTTTTTTTTAAAGTAATCAAGTATATTAAAATCAAT
>CAIGRP010005253.1:0-19098 GCA_903798385.1 Fraxinus cuspidata
TTCCAAATTTCTTGGTCACAGATTAATAATGATGAGTCACATTGAACTAAAATGTCGGTCACCTACACTAAACACCCCACCACTGTCCCGATCTTCCACCAATATTTGGTTACAAATCAACGAAATAATTCGTCACAAATACTATCTCACCCCGCTCTTGCCACAACACCACCCAATGCGACCACCGGCATGGAAATATGCTGCTACGATCGTCGTCGGAGACACAGAGATTGACTGCTGCTGCAAACTCCCGTCGCGAACTCTTCCCCTCATCTCTCTCTTCCTTGCCTCTCTCTCGTCTCTCTCCCGCACAGCCGTCGTTGTCGAAGATAGCAAAGGCCATGGGGCAAATGAGCGGCGGAGATTTGAAACCCTTCACGTCCTTTCTCTCTTTCCTACTGCTCACATCATCAGCGAAGTCGCTTGACCCAGCGGCAATCTACACCCAGCGAGTCGCCGTGCGCAGTGGACTGTCACCGCTGCTGCGAGCGGCGCGATACAACCGAGATCTCCATCCAACGGCATGTGGTTGTATATCTTCCATTGCATATGTGGTGGTGGTTATGGTGTGTGAGGTGGTTATAGTTGAGGATGTGTCGACAACGCTTGGTGTAGGTTGATATGGCCGGATGTGACGAATCGTAGTGAGAAATCGGAAAAATGGCAGTGAAGGAGACGATGGGTTGTGGTTATTGGTAGTTTGTTTGTTGATTTGGAGAGGTGATGGTGAAATTATGGTGGCCAATGGTGTTGCAGTACGTCGATCTAGGTCGCTGCAGGCACGATTACAACAAGAAATGGCTCATCGACAACGTTCATGGCTAAGATAGCGAGGTGGTGCCAGTGGGGATGGTGCCGATGTGGCGGTGGCGGTGGGGATAGAGAGAGAGGAGAGAGAAAATGGGACGACAGGGAGAGAGGGGGGAGAGAAAATGAAATAATTAGAGTTTGTGGTGGATGAAATATTGTGTGTATATGAATTAATTTATAATAATAATATTATTAATATATTGATTTATAATAAACATTAAATAAAAAATTATAACCTGGTTTTAGAAAAATTAAACTTATAATCTGATTAATGAAGTATAAACTTAAAAAACAGGGTTAGGTGCGATTTCCTCGTAAGTAAAGGTTAAGGCCTAATGGGACTTGAAAAAATTATAACCTGATTTTAGTAATATTAAACTTAAAATCTAATTAATGAAGTGTAAATTTTATAAGCCGGCCAGGTGTAATTTCCTGCTTTATAAATGAATTTTTCCCCAATTTCAAAAGGTCAGGACTGAGCCCAACAGGATCCAATTTTAGTGAAGACCGAACCCTAACAGCCCAAAGACGAAACAAAACCACATCGATACTACGTCGTATTCTGTATGTCGGTTTAAGTGCTATATAAAGGTTGACTGCAGCAACCCTTTCGTTTAGGGTTTCCTGAAATTTTTGGTTTTCTTTCTACTTCCTAATTTCATTGATGGATCTCACAAAGAAGCGTAAAGCCGACGACAATGGCGTCTCTTATTCTGTACCCAGTGACTTAAATGGTACTGCAGCCGCTAACGTACCTCCGGTACCCAGCTTCTTGTCCCCGGAAGACGCACAAAAAATCCTCGAACCCTTCACGAAGGAGCAGCTGTTAGGTATAATTCGTGAGGCTGTTCTTCGTCATCCCGATGTGCTAGAGGCTGTTAGAGCGGTAGCTGATGCGGATCCTGTCCAGCGCAAGCTCTTTGTGCGCGGCCTTGGATGGGAAACCACCACTGAGAAGCTTCGCCAGGTTTTCTCCGCTCACGGGGAACTTGATGAGGCCAACACTATTGTTATTACTGATAAGGCTTCGGGTAAGTCGAAGGGGTATGGGTTTGTTACTTTTAAACACGTTGATGCTGCGATTTTAGCACTGAAGGAGCCTAATAAGAAAATCGATGGGCGTATTACTGTTACTCAGCTTGCTGCCGCTGGAAGTTCTGCGAACTCCAACTCGGCTGATGTGGCGTTGAGGAAGATTTATGTTGGTAATGTGCCGTTTGAGATTTCCTCAGAGAGATTGTTGGGGATTTTTTCCATGTATGGTGAGATTGAGGAAGGGCCTCTAGGATTTGATAAGCAGACCGGGAAGCCAAAAGGTTTTGCCTTTTTTGTTTATAAAACTGAGGAGGGTGCAAAAGCCTCGTTACTTGAACCCATGAAGACTATTGATGGGCATCAAGTGGTTTGTAAGTTGGCAACGGATAATAAACGGCAGAAGCCGAATGTTGGGCCCGGTGGGGGAGTTGTCTCTGGGATACCGAATGCTGGTCTCACTGGAGTGCCTGGCGAGGGAATGCCTGTGTCAAATTATGGATCAGGAACTGGTTATATGGGCTATGGACCAGGCCCAAACATACCTCAACCCCAGCAGCAGGCTGGTATAGTGCATCAGAACCCAGGTTATAGTGCTGCCATTGGAGGGCCTGGAGGGCTAAGTGGGCAAGGGTATGGTGGTGGGTATGGAGGTGGTCAGTCACAGTATGGTGGTCCTGTTGGTGGCACTGGAGCTGTTAATGTTGGAGCTGTAACAGGGGAGTACACTGGAGGATTGGGCAATACTGGGGGCTACCGAATGCCTTCTAGTACTAGTGGGCTACAAAGTTCTGGGGGTTACCCAGATGGCGGGAACTATGGTCTTCAGCCATCGTATGCTTCCCAGCAGAATCAGCCTGGGATTGGTCAAGGACCTAGGTTTCCTCCATACCAGGCTATGCCACCCTATTACTGAGGTAATTGTGTTATATAGCTTAATTTACACGATTAACATATTTTATTTACTATTATGGTTAAAGTTGCTAGCTTCGAGCAATAAAATTTTTGGATTGAGTGTGATCGGATTGTATTTGTTTTAATAGTAGTTATGAGGTAATTGTGTTATATTGCTTAAATTACATGATTAACATATTTTATTGAAGATTATGGTAAAGTTGCTAGATTCGATCAATAAATGTTTTTGGAATGGGTGTGATCGGACTGTATTTGTTATAAAAATAATTATGAGGTACGTGACATGCCGGGTTACCTCTACTTGGGAATTTATGGTATCTTGGTTCTGTCATCATTCTCTGTCCTTTGTAATGGACTAGTGGCTCTGGGTAAAGTGAGGTAAAACCCTTCCCTCGATCTCCTTTTTTCTGTTCTTCTCATGTCTATCACCAACCGCAATACAAGAGGCCACCGTTGCTTCTTTGGAAGAAATTGTGGAAATAGCGAGAAATAAGAAATTGTTTAACAAAGTTAATGTTCGGATGCTGGAATGTTGATTTCACATGTTCATAATAAATGTTTTAGTTGATATAGTTCATATCCTTAACATAACTCCTATTTGTTATGTTTGAATTTTGAATGATGATTGAGTTATGCATGGGTATCTGTTCAGGTATTATGACAGCTTCTTGGACGCAAATGCTTTAAATGGTATGGACTGCTTGAGATCTGTGGCTGCTTCAACTCTACCCTATCTGCTCCTATAAGTTGTGGTTTTATGTCTAAGTTGTTTGCTAGAATTTGCTTAGTTGGAACAAATTGCTGTATTATGTGAAGAACGAGCTGCAAAGTATTTGAAAATTTGCTTACTTCTGATACTTCAAGTTTTCTGGGTACTCCTATCATGTATGCCGGTTTGGCAAATATGCTACTTTATCATTGTGGTATCTGAGAGAGTGTCATTGCTTGGCAGTGAATTATAATTTTACAGGAGCCAATTTGCATCAAAATAAAATAAATATCCTTGATTATATGTGGATTCATGTTTTTCTCCTTTGCCGGTCTTGCGTTGTATGTTTTCGCATTAATGTGAAAATTGGCATAATGGTTTTGATTCAATTATTTTCCAGTTATATATTGCGTTGTTTGAGGAAAATATTCAATCAAAGATGATGTTCCCCTTGATGAATTAAAATTTGGTTGAAACCATGACTTGCGATTTATTTGAATATATCTAAAATCTGAAGATTGACCATATCACTTCTCCCTTCCCTGAAACCCCATCCCCTTCTCTCTTTTCTTTTAGTCTGTATTCAGTCACTTGAAAAGTGGCATAATGGTATTGACCTCTGTTCTTTTCCGTTGTTTATTAACTTATACCCTTTAGAAGCAAATTTGAAGCTATCCAAAGATGACATTTTCCCTTTCCAATGAATACAAATTTGATGCTATGCAGCTGTGACTTACAAATCATTTGTTTATGTATGAAGTCAAAAAACTAACCATTCCCACCTCACCCTCAATTTAAAAAAAAATTCTTCTTTCAGAAAAAGAAAAAGAAAAAGAAAAAATGTTTTTGTTATTTGGGGTGGTGAGAGGTGGCACTCTTGCTTTCAGGAGCAGGCGTTGCCCTTTTGGCACTGTTCACCAGTTTTAACTGTATTCAAGGGCATACGACCTAAAATATTGAGTTTTACTGTAGGATCAAATTAGATATATATTTTGTACTGTATATTCATTTTCTAACAATCGAGGCAGCTTGGTTTTCTACATCTTATCCTGTGAGATTGGATTCTCTTTTTTCTGACCTCCGTTTCTACTTCACTTGAAATCAATTCAATCTTAACCCACTACTATAAGCAATCTATACTTGGATTAAAAGTGCTAAAACATGGAATTACAAGTGAATGTGTTATTAAAGTTCAGCTCTTTTTATTAATGAATACTTTTTTCTCTTGCTTTTCTTATGAATACCTTTTTTCTTCTATAAGCTTTCAATCATATTCATCCATATAGGGATTAAGTAGAGACTAGAGAGAAGTTTTAAAAGAATCATTCTCTTGCTTCCAAATATATGAGGTAAAGTTGGCAGTGTTCTCAAATGAGTATTGAAAGTTATCATGGGTTAATATATGGGTGCGCATTTATAGTATTTTGAACTTCAAATTTGGCACCTTTGTCGCATGGTGTTAATGTTCTTAAATGTGAAAAGTGAAACTAAAAAGAAAAATCTGATTTCTCACAGTTCCATTTGGAAGACAGAGCAAAGCCTCCTAAATGACTTTGGAGTCTGGAGGTCAAATTAAATTTCACATCTCTTTGTAATTTACTCTGAATTATGACCATATTAACATCTAGTGTGTACCCTATTAGCATATAATATTAAGTGCATAATGTGGATGAGGTGAACCAATGAGTAATCTCTAGTTTTAGTGACCTTGAACTACATTTATGTGGCTTTTCATCTCTCATCTAACCTGATGCTGATGAATGATTATTAGTGTTTTATATGTTTTCTACTTTATGATTTCTAATTCTCAGGGTCATGTTGTCACACCGAACTTCATTGAGCTCTACTTGCAGCACTTATTGATATGTAAAATGCAAATTTATTTTGTATGCTTCAGTTGGACATGAAGTGAAGCTTAGTGGTAGTTTTCTCTCTCAAAATTTGTCTTTCTTGGCTTACTGTTTGGTTATCATAGAGTGGCGATATTTATGTTGCAGTGATTAAATTAAGTATCCAGGGATCTCATGAACCCTGCTTTCATTATTTTCACTGCTAAAATTGTCTTCTAGTAATTTTTGGGATTGGCACCACTTGGTTGGTAGACTTTACAATTTTGAATTATGATGGTTCTTTCTGCGGTGCCTTGCTATATGCAAGCTATGGTCTCATTCATAAACTATTAAAGTTGTCGGCAGTGATAAATATGTTTGAAATGTTAAATATATCGTTTGGTTTCATATTAGAACTGAGAAAACTGGGAAAAGGGACACAAGGATATGTCGGATGGTTACCTGAAAAAAGAATTGTTAATCGGACATAAGTTAATGGGGAAAAGGTTGAACACTTCTTTTTTCATTGATGTTGCATGCCTTGAAATTTTTTTTCAATTTTGTTGATTTACAAGGTCAGACTGGTGGTGTGGATGCTGAGGTTTCAACTTGGTGGCTTAGGGGTTTCTTTGCTACCAAAGAAATTTGGGACATTAATTATATATTCAAATAGTTACAATTGTTGTAAAATTGGACTGCATAATCTCTTTTCCTTTTTGTTGTGAGCCAAAGTTGCTGATCCTTGAATTTCTGGAAATGTTGTCGTTATTTTTTTCTTAATTGTCCTACGCTGCTGTGGTATTTTTGGGTTTTTGCACTGAAGCTTTTTATTCCTAATTGGGCAACGAGATTAAATTTATGTTCTATTTTTTCCCCTTTTGTGAGAAACAAGCATTGATCTTAGATTTTCCTTGATATCACAAATGGAACAATGGTTTTATTTCTTGTTTTGTGTTGTAGAATCCCATGCTTGACTTAATAATTCAGGGATGATCCATGTGGCAAAAGGTGTCGAGGATCTCTGTAAAATCTTGTGGAATTTGACACCATGGTCCTGAATTTGCAGTATGGTATGGTGATGGTTTCCAGCTTTGATGGATGATGTGGTTTATGGTGCAGAACAGCTTTTTTCTTTGACGAGGCCTCTGCATCTGCTTCAGTGTACTCTTGGCTGATATGTTTTGAAGCTCGAGTGAGACCGTGAGATAGGATAATGAGCAATATGTATATTGTATGGTGCTATTTCTAGGTCTGCAACTTCAACAAGATGTTTATTGGAGTCTGAAAAAGGAAGGTAATTCTTGCAAATACTATTCGCCTTCAGCATTTAGAACCTGAGGAGACTTCACGGGACTTGAGCTAAGCAAGAGATTGGAAAGAACTCTCAAGAATTGTTTAGGTACAATGATGTGTGAATAAACAACTTCTGTATATTTTTACATGGGAAATGTGCATCAGCTATTCAATGTCCGCTTCTAACATTGATAGATGATAATTAGATATCTTAGGCACTATTTTTACAGTAATGGATGATAGTCTTGGAAGAACTAAGTTGTAAAAATGAAGCAAAGCACTTTGGGGATGTATGGGATCTTGTTTATACAAAAATAAAGCATTGACCTTGTTGGACGTCTTTCACAGGTTTTTAATCATCCTTTTAGTTTTTATAGAATTTCTTTGACCTGAGTTATTTTATATGTTTGCAGGGTTTCAGATTTCCGATCTTTTTGGTCGAAATCCCAACAAACGATTCATCTGTGGGTTTCTTTTTTTGGAAGTTTTCCATGAAATGGCAGCCAGAAGCTTAATGAAACCCGTCTGGTAGACTGAAGAATTTTGCTACGACTCAAAATAACGAAGGTTGAGGTCAGCCAGTGAAACGTTGAGGGAATATACTTCATCTTCCAGAATGAAACAGGAAGCAGAAACATTTCCTATGAGAACATCCTTTGTCTCTTTAACGCGTGGACAGAAACATAATTCAGTTTTGAATTAGGATGGTTTTTATATGTTCTTCACAGCATCTTAACATCTAATGGTGCATTTTATTTTGCTCAGGAAATCATAAGGTGAAAGTTTCTCCTTTGGCATTGAAGTCTTCAATGGAATAAACATTCACCTGCAATTGCCTCTGAAAAGTTAATGCAGAAACAGATGAATCAAGGCAGAGTGTGAAGAATTGGAGATAATAAAAGATTTGAGTTTGAAATTTCATGAATTCTTCTTACTGTGTACAAAACTCGTGTCTGAATGGGGATCCAATTACTTTATATCCCGTAGAATGGGAGCCTCATTCGTTCATTAGATATCTATTGCCACTTATATTAGAAGCCTTTTTATTTAAATACCACCTAGGTGGCCATCCACATTTAAGATGGTCTTAGACTCTTTCAATATTACTAGATAAAGTTTTACCGATTGTGCTATATGTATAAAATTGGGTCAGAATTTCTTCGACCAAATAAATATGAAAAAAAACTTCCCCTCTTTTTGATACTTCTCCTGTATGTGAATGTGTTATGTACAAGTAGCATTGTAATTATACTAAATATAATCAGATGATATTGAATTAGAAGTTAAGTTGAGTGTTGTGTGCAACTGGTGTGGTGTAAATGGTAATAGTATGTACAATTGTGGGAAGGATCAAATCATCAGTGTAAATTGCAACTCGAATAGTTATAAAAAAGAAAACCACATTCTTTTGTTACTTCTCATTCTGAACACAAATATTCTGTCCAAGATTTTCCATGTAATGATAAAATCCAGCATGCAAATATGAGAATTGCTGGAATTAAGTTTATAAGAACGAAAAGAAACAACTGAGATTAGCATTACCTATATAAATCAAACACGTTTACCGCTGCTACGGTTGGTTTTTGGGCACAGCACCCAGCGTCCTTTGGCACATCGGCGCTGGATTACTGCTCGTCCACTGGTGGTACTCATACGCTTTCGGAAGCCATGTGTCCGAGCAAGTGACTTCCTTGACCTGTTCCTCTTGGTTTGACAAAGAGCATATTTCTTTGCGTTCACTACTAAGCCACGCCTTTTGTTAACACTTACTCCAGTGCTCGAATCCAAGTCCAAATTCAAGGATGATCCTGCGAAGTAAAGCATCACAAAGAACAATCTATACAAAAGAACGCAAAGATTGCCAACAAACAAGCAATATTTAATTCTTGAACTTACTAAAATCTTCCCAAGCTTGTAAACATTAAAGATTAAAGAAAGGTCTGTTAGCACTAATCAGGTTCTGTGTAGAATGCCGATGCTATTGCATTAAGCTTGAGTTCTCAATCTTCCTATAATTGTTAGGAATTAAGGCCTAATCCCTTATTAAGAAAGGGATAAACCAGCAACACACAAATTATAACCGTTCACTCAGAATCGTGACACTGCAAGTTTTCACTATATCAAAGTAAAGACCAATATGTTTTCTCAGACACGAACACGATCCCATAATCGTGGTTTATATCAGGAAGGCCTAATACATGTCACATTCATTGATTTCTACCAGTACAATTGGCACATAGAAACCACTAATTCATCAGTGAATTGCCTATCCCAATAAATAAACGTATTACAAAAAAAATTTCAAAAAAACTGCAAATATCATGATTTTAAGCATAACCCATTACTTGTCCACAATATTACTAAATAAACATCAAATTAATTTGAATTATAAAGTGGGCAAAACCTAAAATATTACCAGAAAATGAAGAAGTCGAAGAGAGAGAGAAAGACAAAAGACTGAGTGAAGGAGCAGTAAAGAAGCATCCTTGAAGAATTTGCTGCCTTGGCTTCCAATTTGATGGCTCCAGTTCTTGAACCAGTGAGGAGAGAAAGTGAAGCCGATGGACCGCTAAAATTACTGCCTCTGTAAAACGCCACTGCTGTTCCCGATGATAAACTGAGAGCCATTTTCTGTGCTCCTTTTTCATTTTTGTTAATCCTATTTCTTGAATAGATTTTTGGGGTTCTTTTCCTGGCTTATCGTTTTAACGGATTGATCGGAACGGTACACAAATTTGGAGATTTTGTGTGGTTTTTCAGTAATTCGAGAAATTGGTTCTACACGATGTGGGCCTAAAGCATTGGATAGGGGTGCCATGGGATTCAAGTGATCTAGCTAAGCGTTATTGTATTTGTGGAAAAATAGGTGGATGAACTTGGTTGGAGAATATGAATATTTTCTTTATTTTATTATGTGTTAATATTTATTTAATTACTTCTTTCTTTTTATTATGAATTTTTACTGCTTTCTTTTGTGAAAAATCCATCATTTAATATCAAAATGAAAGGAATAATGAGTTTTGCAATATAATTGAAAGATTGAGAATGTATTATGCTAAAAAAAAGGTTGAGAACACCAGACTTCTTTTATAGCAAATAATTAATTTTCTTTTTTTTTTTATCCCTTGAAGTATACATAATAAAATTAACGTGGCCATAATACTTTCTTTACATGTATGACAAAAAAAAAAATAAAAAAAATGAAACAAATGCAGAGGTAATGAAAGAAGATAAATGCACTAATAATTGAACCATTAAATAAATTTACATGAATTATTCAGTACGTAATAAAAATAATTGACATATTTTTTCACCTAAAACATAAAGTATGAAATTGCCACTAGAAAATTTCAGTCTAACTTTATGATTTGTATTTTTCTAAAACATAAAAAGAACTGGATGGTACCAAACTAGAACATATCAAATTTGGCTCGGTTTGAGTCGATATGAAATCCTATTGAAACAAAGAAAATATCACGAGCCAGGCTAGGCTCAGCTCGGCCAATTGCTACCAGGGACGGCATATCCCAACTTCAATGGTTCAAATTCAGTTAACATGCACATGACCCATGAGATCAGAGGAGTAAAAGAAATAGTATTCAATCATTTGAAGAAGATTATGGGTGAATTATGTCAATCTCCATTTTGTTGCAGACAAAAGAACAGGCAATGAAAGAGGAAAAAATATCATAATTGAACAACTTGCAGTGTTTGCACATGTTGGATGAGGTATGAAGAGTCACAAGTACTGGCATTATAAAGTATTACTTAAATTATAATATAAGGATAAACAACTACCCTTTATGCGTCTTATTCTTGATCATCATTCATCGAGTGAAAAGATATGTAAATTTGTGACAATTGGAATTGTGTACAATATCATACATTAATATTGTCTACCACATTTATAGTCGAATCGACATTACTAAAAATAACTTAACAAGACGAACGATAATGTAAAATCAAACCACCAACTGAGTAAACCATTTTGTTTCATTAAGGACTCTCGCTGTCATCTCTGATTAACATTCTAATAGACATTGGTACCTGATTGTTGTACAAAATTGTACCTGATTGTTGTACAAATCAAAGTAAATTGTATATTTCAAAAATTAAAGAAAACAAATTGAAAATAAAATAAAATAAAAGACCTCTCTTCGACTATAAATTGATTTTGGTGATTTGTTTTTCTCTTACATTTTCAGCTTCAAACTGTGTCATTTCAGAATCATGGCTTCATCAAATAGACATTGGCCTAGCATTTTCAAGTCCAAACCCCAATGGCAGCATGACATCAACTCCTCTCTCATATCAACTGGTTGCCACAGAACCCCATACACATCAGGTAATTAATTTCACACAATTTTGCTTTTGGATTGCAGTTTGTTTGATAAATTTCTGTTTTCTTACTCGTTTCTGCGTGTATCTCCAACTTCACTTCTCCAAAGGCATTGTTCTTAATTCTTATAGAGATAAACACACTTTCTGAACTCGAAATAAAATGGCTTTGGCAGCCTTAAAACCAGTTCGATTGTTCAAATAAAGTTTAATTTTCTATTAGTTCTAGACTTTATCAATCACATGATTTCTTTTTATTTAGTAGTTTTTCCATTTATCTCCTACTTCACATCTCAAAATGCACCATTTTTAAAAAGATAAACACACTTTCGCATCTTCTTAACTCAGAATGCAAAGTCTGGCGAGAGGAAGCGCTCACTTTTTCCAAACCTGGTAAAATCAGTTTGAATGTTCAAAGTTCACTTTTCCATTAATTCAATACTTCACCATTCATGGGATTTTATGTGAATTCTATTACTAAATAGCAGAAACAGTAAGAAAGGTAATTTGCATAAGAGTTACAGCCTTACTACAGCACCAAATTCTACACAGGCCATTAATGTTGTTCCTCCTACTCTTTGTGTTCCATCCCCAGTGAATCAAATTCAAGGTACTTCTTTTGTATTTATTATTTTTTTTTCGAGAAGAAAAATTAGGGTTATGTTTTCCATGACATTAACTTTTATGCCATCCGTTACAAATGTTTTATGATAATTAAGCTAGCATTAAGTTTCATCTAGATCTTCATGCAAACGCAGCTAAAAGAAGAAGATTCCTGAACAGAAAACAAGAACGAAATTTCGTTTATGTTCATACCTAATGTCAGCATCAGCAGCATGTACAAATAGGTTCGCAAGTTACATTACGCCTTGTTTATTGGGGAAGATTGTATAGGAGCTGACATTATATTAAGCTAAAATTTTGTTCATTATACTATTCGCTATGTACCAAAAGATGCAGGTGTGCACTTAACTCGTGTTTCGAAACAAACAAGCATATACAGATTTATCTATTGCCCGCGAATAGTGTTTTATTTCCCTTAGAACCTATGTATAAATTGACTTCTGCATTGTGTTCTGATGTAATCAACCCTACACGTACATGCAATGCATTTAATTTTCACATATGGAGTGCAAGAAAGACATATATATATCTATGGTGACGGGTTTAAGATCTGATGTGTGATGGTGCAGGTGCAGGTGTAGGTGTAGGGGAATCAGGTGGGGGTCCCACAAAATCAACGGTGTTCATCAATGACGTGTGCTTTGGGGTTGAATTAGAAGAATTATTCAATGTTAAGGAGGCATTTGGTGATGATGCAGTGCTCATACACTCATTTGGTCAGCCTGTTTTGACCAATGAATGGGGGGTTACTCTCCGGCCTCTTCAGTATGGTGCTCTTTATTACTTGGCTAGGACTTTTACTCCACCACCTGCAGATGACAGAACTATTGAATTGGTACACTTTTTAATATTGAGGTACCACTTTATTTTTCAGGTCTCAATGATATTTTTCACTTTTCAATAATAGGGATGTCCAGCACTGTCCGAACATGTCACAAGCCCCTATAGTCGAGCTTGATCGATCCTGTATGGGTCCGACTATGGTACTTGAGTTTGTCCAGGTTTTCTTTTCACAATTCAACCGGCCTGCAAGCCATCATGCTACAAGCACCTATATTCGGAATCTTCCAACTGCATGGTTTGTTTAGTCCACGGCATGGCCGGGTTAGGCCTTCTACGCATTGCACGTCCAGCACATTTAACTTCGGTGCTACTTGTATGGCTTCAGAAGCAATACAGTTACTGACTTTTACCTGTGTTTTTCATGCACGCAGATTTAGATGAACTGATGATGGAATAGAAGGGTTACTATTTTCAGTTTCATGGCTCCAACTAGTTTCTACTGGGTGCTGTGACTATGTTGTCTTTTGTACGATACCGTGAAGGCTGTGGACAATCATAATTTATGAAGCTGTGTTTGTTTTAGTGAACCAAATATACGGTATAGAATTGATCTCTTGCCATCAGGGCTGCTATATGGTATATAATCCTTCATAATTTCTTGTGTGCTTGATTTGAACGAATTTAAGTCCATTATTCGTGTCATGTTGAATTCTAAGCGTAAAATGCCTACTTCTTATTCGGTTCTCCTTCGTGAACATAATTTTTAGAAAATCAAATAATGTAACTCATAATTTCCACGTAACTGTAGAACTGGAAGAAACCAAAACGAAAGAAAGAATTTACAAATATATATATATTTACATGCTTCTATCTGACTCTGCTTGTATGCATAGATTTCCACAACTGCTGATATCGTTTGACGTGCTTCCTCGTGGATTCTTTAGTTCCTCAAGTCTGCAGCTAATTCTCATGATCAGTTAACTTGTTAATGAACAAGAAACTGAGAAAGCCATAAATTTTCTCATACAATGACTTGGATGGGATGGCTACGAATCGAAGGAATTAACTGGAGGTTTTGGCATGCATTGGTGACGAAGATTCCCATTCAAAATAATTGCCTAAACTCGTATGATTTCTTGTTCTATTATCGATTACCTTTCCCAGTAATATCAATGGGCTGGACGAATGCAAAATAGGAATCAGGATTTACTGACACCAGCAGTTTCAATACAATCACCTCACTTGGAAGGCAGATCTTGAGACCTGGTTCTAGAAAGCCTGCATGAAAATGTCTTCCGGAGTTGAGTAAACAACTGACCATTATGCATAACTCAAAATAGTTGAAATTAAATATTCACCTGGAGAAAGATTTTTTCCACCAGAAAGCTCTTTAGCTAACGGGTTTGCTGCCCAATGATTAACTGCAACACGACTAGTAGGTTGAAATCCTATGATACTCCCATCAGATGACAACACCACCTGCTCAGAACGAAGAAGAAAGCAAGTTAAAAAATATGATCACACACTAGTATCATGCTTAAAAATTCCAGACAATATGTACAGCATAGTGATGTCAACAGCAATGTTTCATACAACAATTTAGGCCGACGTCTATATATAGCTAGAAGTTGAATTCTTCCAAAATTGGGGTTCCAGAACCAAACAACTGGGATTTTTTGCAAAGTGTTTAATGGCCGTAAAAGGTCTGAATGAATCTGATAGCTGGCAGCTCCATGTCACATGACCAGAAACATTATCAAAAAGCCACTCTATCCTGCTTAGTATTTATCAATATGTACTAACTAATGAACCTCTAACGAAGATTATCAACTTGCAGATTGAGTAATACATAATTCCACAAATCTATAATAGTTACTAATTCCATATTTTACCCATTTATTCGATCAAATTTGAGAAATAAAGGAATCAGAATGCACGAGAGTTTTAGCAATACTACCTGATAACTAGCAATATCTTGTAAGGATGCTTTTGCCTCTTCATCAGTTGCTTCTGACAATTGAGAAGAGGATAAAACAGTGGTGTCAATATCATCCACCTTCCTCAAATATATTGGGAGTTCTCCAGTCCATGCACAAGGATTAGAGTCCGTCATTATTTCACTAGGCCAGCCAAAAGAACCCTTGATTCTTCTAATTACTGTAACACAGTGAGCTTCCAACTAATAATAAAAGGCAAACATCAGAAATATGCTAGAAAAGTAGATCGCATTAACATGACTGCCAACATATAGCCTGCTGATATCTCTGACATTACATTCCCTATCAGAACCAAATGGTATCTTTTCACCTCAGCAACCAGTGTTGTGGCTTATTATCTCCTACCAAGCCCACATGTCATCAAGTCAAACTCTATTCAAATACAAGAATACAATTTAGAAAGGCAATTCAAACTTAAAAATGGCATCATACGCATAGTTTCATTCATGTGGCCAAGCTGGACAACAACTAAACATCCAATGTCGTAAAAATTATTTCATATACTTTGAGATGCACACAGGCCATTGACTCAAATAGAAGAATTACTATTATCAATAATCGTTCAAAACTCTTGAACAAGATGAATAAAACTTCAAAGTTTATTTAAGAAATTGACAGTCTATTGGTCTATATAATTCTTAGTTCCATGCACAATAGCCACCAAAGCACTGAACTATAGTACAAAACAGAAAAAAGCAATCACAGAATACTACGATGCCTGAAGTACAATCAGAAAACACATAATAATACTGTTAGTCTACATACCTTAGAAGAGTTCATAAACTGATGCTGGACACAGCTCATATTAGATGAATGCGGTGAACAATTTTCCTGAATAAACCTCTTTCTGCTAGGCAGATGAGGCAGACAAAGTTCACTAAGAATACTGATGGAAACAAGGAAAACCCCACTAGCAAGAGCAATGAAGAACATTTTCAACCGAGAACTGCCCTGTAACAAAGAGAGCAATCTTCATGATAAAATAGAAAAAATTTAAAGTGAAAAATGATTGAGAGACTAGGAGTGATGTATGATTTCAATTTTTAAACAGAAATAGGCACCAAAGTAATGAAAAGGGGAATTCAAAAAGATACCTCATTGCGGGACAACCTAGAAGACTTTGCAATTGTATGATATGGAAACTTCTTATCAGGCAGTGTATACACATCCTCATGGTACATATCGAGTATGTCAGCCAATCCAACCTACATATCGATGGAAAGAAAAAGTTTAGAAGACATCTTCACTACAGATTATAATGACCCTAGCTTTAAGAAAAAATAAAATAAAGAGGTGAAAATACCATTTGGGAGTGGGTAAGAATAACTTCCCAGACTTTTGTTGCAGATTCGTTCCACCCAGTGAACTTTTCATCCCTAAGTTTACCTACATAAATTTGCAGCCTGTATGAAGGTACATATTCGCTTATCCAAGCACCAAACTCAGAACCACCCATCTTTTCCAGTTTAGAGTACGCTGGTGATGCTAACAGACTGTTCTTCAGTTTCATTTCCTTAAGCTTATATTTTGCTCTTTCTGAACTAAACTTTTCTAGCAGAACCTTGGCGTTTGTAAGCATCTCATGTTCGAGTAAGTTGTGCAGAACTACAGTTGAATCTCGCGATATAATCTGTTTAGGGTTGCTAAACCAATGGAAAAGCTTATTTGATGCTCTGCTAGTTGAGTTATGATAGAAGTTTCTCTCAGTGTTTTCAAGGGAAGCAAGGCAAATAACTTCTGCAATCGCAGAAATGACATCTTCATCCACTGAGGTGAGGGTAAAAGATGCAGGTACCTGCCCATAGGAAAGGGAATAAGAGAACTCAACCCATCAGTATGACATCGCAGAACAGACACATTAAATATGATATTACAATAGCCACAACGCAATATTCATAATCCAGTAGGTGGAGAAAGAGAGAGGGGATACTTCACCTCTCTTGGAGTTTCAAGGTTGTCCACGTTTCTTAATGTTCCAGGTCTAAAAATTGCCAGTTCAAGATTCCAAAGTTGGTGAATTACTACTTGTCTAAAGGTCATCGCAAGTATATTCTTCGACGTGGTACTGGTTAACATATCTTTGGTCAGAGAGCTCTTGAGTTTTATGGCTCTCTCTTTAACTTTCCTAGTTGGTAAAAACTGACAAAAAGAAAAAAAAAATAATCAGAAAGACGATAATGAAGAAAAGAAAACTAAGAGAAGGAGGATATTCTAATATGAAATTGTCATCTTGTTGGAACAAAATTGCAACTGGTCCAAAATAATATTTACTACTTAAACAAAATTGCTGAATAACCTGCTCTTTGATAAAAATTAACATGAAGACACCCACCCGTTCGGTAAACGAAATTCATATCAAACATAATAAAGAAAAACCTCAAAAGATGCATAGCAAAATTATTCTTCAACGTCCAACATTGGCAATGACAGACACTTAACATTCTGAACTGAGGTATCAGAAGGGATATGCGGCAATAGAAGAAATAAATAATTAGAAATGGATATGCACATCAATAAAATATAGTCACATTTTTTCTAAAGCAACACCATATATAGTTTTTCCATGTTCAAAGCAGCTCAATGAAATCTGGAAAAGAAGTGAATCTACACATATCGACGAAGGCTAAGAAAGGAGAAAGACTAGTGAAATTTTTTCATGGCATTTTGGTTACAAGAGAGACACGATTTCCAAAAATAGGGTAAAAATGTTCATAACTCATTAAATAACAAACGAATCAGTCACAGTAAGCAGAGCAGAACACAGAAACGTGCTGTGCATGTTCTAAGATGTATTCAATCAAACACAGCAATCTCTTCCATCAGTAGTGAAATCATTCACCAGCAACACAAAACACAAAGATAAAGCTGCGTAGTGCCTTTAAGCTATTTTTTACAGCATTGACTGAAGCATTAATTTTATAATAGAACGTGATACAAAGTAAGAAATGTCCTAAACATTATTGATCCAATCAACCTCATCGATTTTCTCTGTTCAATTTGTTGAATTTGAACAATCATTTAAAGGAATTCAGAGAGAGAGAGAACAACAATTTTCATACTTCAACGACTAGCAATATACTGAATTAACTACAAGAAGACAATTATTAATCTTCCAGTAAATTCATCTTTAACACTAACCAGTCTTGTAGAGACAGTACTATGCTCGTCACCATGCCCCCGGAAAGACAGTCTCGACAACCATAGCAGGCATGCCAGCAGAGATATGCTCATCAGCAGCTTCTCCACCATCAGCGGAAGCGGCAGTGAGCGCCTGCTGGAAGTCGACGGAGCCAACGAGGGTGAGCTGAGCCAAGTAGTTCTCATAGGTCCTAACGGGTGGGAGCGACTTCTCTCCGGCGCCAGCGTTGGCTACCGCTTCGAGAATGGCTTGTTCCGATGTGGATTGGGAGAATGACCGGTGAGAAGAGAAATGGGAGGAGAAGGAGAGGATATAGTGGGTATATTTATAGGGTTTGAGGGGTAGTTTGGGATGAAATGGAATTAATGGTTTGAAGGGAAGAGAGTGAATAGAAAAGAGAGTGGGAGTGGTAAAAGCCATTGAACGGAATTTGCAGGTCGAAAATGGAAGCATGGTTAGGTTTTAGTTTTGAACGACGGAAGAAGCACGCTGAGCAGATATTATGCCCTGTTTGGTTTTCTTCTTAGTTATTAAAAAGTTACTTTTTAAACTCAAAACATTTAACCCAAAAACAGATATGGTTCTCTCTCTTTCTTTTCCTTTTGCTTAATTTTAATTTTAATTTTAATTGGGCGACAATCCTTGTAAGCAAAAATTGACTTTTTAGTACTTACCGTAGAATAATATTACTTGTATATAATGAAATTATATATTTTTTTATATACCATCAGATTATCTGTCAAAAAGAAGGAGAAGTTACCCCTTCGGGGGTGGTCGAGTTGGTGGAGCAGGTGAGCGCGGAGACCGAAGGTCACGAGTTCGAATTCTCTGCCAACACTTCCTCGGTCGAGCCCGTCGCACAGGGCTTGCAAATCAAAACCACGCTACCCCTTCGGGGGTGGCCGAGTTGGTGGAGCAGGTGAGCGCGGAGACCGAAGGTCACGAGTTCGAATCCCCTGCCAACACTTCCTCGGTCGAGCCCGTCGCACAGGGCTTGCCTAGTGCGGTTTATATCTCCTGTGTGGTTTGCGAGCTATTGCACATGGAGCGAGATTTACCCAGTGCGCACTCACGAGTAGTGGTTGAAGGTTCCTACGCCAAAAAAAAAAAAGAGGGGGAAGTTTTTTTTTATTATTATTTATTTGATTGAAGAAATTTTGACTTAATCATATCTTCCCTTCTTATGTGTATGTAACCATTATATACATGTATCACAATCGGTAACACAGAAAGTCTTCTATCCAAATTAATCAATTGCAACAATAATGTAATGCTGTACTTCATCCATTTAATTTGGAATAGGGATTTCGATACAGAGATTCGCTTCTAACTCGTTACTGATGAATTATCCTTAAAACATTCTATGAGATAAACCATTCCTTAAATCGAGCAATTAAACAAATTCACCCTGAAAAAGTAAAGGATTGTAATCTATCCAAATAAAAGTATGGCAGAGACCATGGACATGAACATGTTATTTAACTTATCCTGACAGAGCAACGTCATAAAAAGAAAGATACGAATCACAAGATGGACCTCCATAACACGGGATGTATAAAACCTACTGAGAGGCAACCTCTTCAACTTTGGTTCAGATTTAAGTCTACTTTCTTCAAATCAATATCCATA
>CAIGRP010005269.1:0-21800 GCA_903798385.1 Fraxinus cuspidata
TATAGTGGCTCTAGCTAGTAAAATAAGTAATTTATTTTTATAATCAATTAGAAAATTTACTTAGTTATCATGAGTAAATTTAGTCAAACATGCATGAAATAAAATGCTTAAATTGACAATAAGATATTCACGTTTTGTGAATATCTGGAAAATGGTGTTTAATAATTGTAATCTCTTTAACAAAATTTGAATAAATGAGCATTGGACTTGGATTATAATTCAAACTAAAGTTGGGCTAATACATTTTAATAATTGTAGTCTCTAAATTTTCCATATATGCCGGGGTAGCCCAGCCTGGCCCACACTATCTCCGCCCCTGGGCATCACCTTCATGCAGGTAATATTGACACTGCATGGCTCCAAAAAATATTTATAGCTCTCATTCAGTTCTCCTTCCACGGACATGATCATAAGGAGACAAAAAAAACAATCATTTATGGAGTTGTCAAAACTACTTGAAAATATAGAATAAATTATAGAGAGAATGATTTTCAAGTTGCATCTAACAATAAAGTTTTTTTCCATTCTATAGAGAAAATTTTCAAACCACATAATGACGGAAATTTATGTTATCGAAATGTGTTTTAATTCTGGAATTAAAAGGATTAAATTTGTATAAATCTAAAAATTAAAAGCAAAGACCAAATTGAATTAGACCATTTAACAAAACTTCAACGGGTCATAGTGTCGATTTAGGCTCTGTTCATATTGAATAGCACTAATAATGATTACTCGGCTTATCTTGACTCTATTAAGAATCTTTGGGAATTAGTCAATCCGGTAGCTGTGGCCTTATGACAATTCTTACATATATATGAGTCTTTCAAAAGTACGTGTAACCCTCACTTCACAATAATTCTCGTCTAGGTAGTCATTCGAGGTTTAGATTGATGAGTCCTCCAAAGGTAAATGCCCTCGCAGTAATTTTCCACCTTGTACTTATTGACAATTAAACATTTACTAACATCACATAATTTAGCACTATTACAATAAAGATGAGCACAAATAGTATAGTTCTATTACAATTCATGTATTGCAAGTTATTTCTACTATGTTGAACATTCTTTATAGGGTCTCCAATCGCAAAGGTTGGATTACTCTTAAAGATGGCTCCCTTATGAGCTTATGCCCATCCCCTCGATGATTCCCCCTACATCAATTTTGGATAAAGTTTTGGTTAAGTTGTCTACCAAATTCTTATTAGATCTCACAAAATTGACAGAAATCACACCTCTTTTTAGTTAATTCTTAATTGGCTTATGATTTCTTGTATATGTCTATTCATATTGTTATTCGACCGAGATTAATTTATAAGATCTATTACAGTTTTACATTCACATTGCGTCAAGATATCTAGAATTGATTCAATTATTGTATATCTAATAATAGATCTATTAACTATCGACAAAATACATGTTGTATATAGTCTGATTCTAAAGTACTTCTTGATATAATTGTTTATCTTTTTGAAAAAAAAAAAAAAAAAAGTTTAGTTGCACCGTCTAACATAAACACATAGCCCAAAGTAGACTTGAAATCTACATTGTTAATTATCAGTTTCATATGGCTATACCTTTAGTTACATATGGAATTTTTGAAAAACGTATAGAATTGTCTAATGCAACTCAAGTTATTTAAGCACTCTCTTTAGTGCATTCCAATTATCTTTATTTGGATTGTTAGTATATCTACTAAGCCCCCAACGACAAAGGTTATATTCGGTCTTATCCTATTTATTGTTACAAGGATCCAATGATGAGAATAAGAAAATTGTAAAAATTGTTTACCTAAATGCTTCTTCAAATACACATTTGAATCATATGGAGTAGACAGTGGTCTACAAACATAACACTCAAAACTTTTTTATCTTCTCAATAGAACTAGACTAATCTAACAAAATTCCTTCTCATGTTCTTCTTAATTTTATAATAAAAATTATATGAGCTTCTTGCAAATCTTTCATGTCAAAAATTTTAGACAAATATCTCTTCACATCATTAACAAGATTTGCACCACATATTAGTGTTATCAATCAGTATTATCCCCAAGTCCAGTGAAGTTTTGGGCATAATGAATTTAAATAGTGTCAAATGTAATTAATTATATTTATTGGCATCTGCATCACATTGATTATTTGGATAAATGATTATGAATAATGAAGTTGGAAGAATAAAATGCGAGTGATATGTTAGTTACGAAGAGTTGTGATTATGGTATACATATTATATTAATTTATTTTTGAAATATCCCTAGTCATATGGACAAATTCGACATGACTATCATTGTTTCGGATAGGTTAGCACATGTTGTAGTTCTCTCTTTTGAATAGAGTAGTTGATCTCATAAACTAGAGTGTGTGGACACTTGAGTGAATATAATGCTTGTTAGAAGAAAAAGTTCATTGGAGTCCTACCATATTGATTTCACATGGGTGACTGTCTCAATCTCTAGATTTCTCTCGATGACGGTTGTAAATTGATCATTAGACTTGAGATCATTGTAGAATCTTATGTGTGCATCGTCATACTTTGATGGTGTTGGATCTTACTCTATTTAAGGTAATTAATAAGCTAATTGGCTATAACGAGAATCACATGAAGATTGATGAATGCTTAAGATGGGACTCATACTCTAGCTAGATAGGAGGGGATATATTTCGTCATTTATAGACTTTAATGTTAATACAGAAAATCGTTGGTTAGGGTGAAGTTATAATTGAAAAGAGTTCCAAATACAATTCGCTGTATCAATAGCTCAAGGTAACAAGAACATAAATAGTCGAATGAGACTAGCGCGAATTCTGTATCTCTAAACTAATTGGGATAAATTGAAAATGGATTATGCTTACAAGAAAATTTAGGTCTTGTCATACCAAGTGATTTATCTCGTCCACATGGATAGCCTTGTCACATTGCAAGATATCAATGGTAGACATTTAGTATGGGTAGATTGATTAATTAAAGAAATTAATATATTAAAAGGGATTATAATTTATCTTATCCTATTAGATGTGGATAATAATTCATATTGATTTCCACATGAAAGTAAGGATTTGATTAATTGATAGACGTAGGACATTTATGAAATTAATTAATTAGTGAATAAAATTATTAATTAATGGATCAATATTATTTAATATGATTAATTAATTTTAATTTTTGTTATTTGGACAAAATTACTTAATAAGAATAATTATTTTGGACCCAATAACTTTAAAACATTTATTATCCTAATGGGTAGGAATATTAGGACTTCTATTATTCTATTAAGATTAGGATTACTAAAGTCTATATTATATTCCAATATTAGAGTTAAAATAATATAATTTTTTGCTACCACAAAAATAATTCCTAGAATCGTAATCTAGATAGTAGAGGGTTGTTTGTCATACTAAGGAAATTTTTATCTTCCAACTCTTCTTAAGGATTATTGTTACAGAGAGAACACTTTGGTTGATTTGGTACATTAAGATCTGGAATGAAAGAATTGTTGCTGTGTTGGAAAAATCATTTCTATAAGATTGATTCCTCAAAGGAGAAATCAGTTAACACTATCAGAATTTTTAAAAGGTAACGATTTTTTTATTTATTTTTAATCATAAATCATGTAAAAACATCAAAGTTAATCCTGCAAAGTGAATTAATTTTTTAAGTTTCTGTTGTGCATGTTTATATAATTCCCAACATCGCAAAAAAAAAAAAAAAATTGCAATAGGATAACCCATAACGTATTGTAACTCTATTGAACTCCCCATGCCATTATTTAAGAGCTTGCTTTAACTCATATAATAATTTCACCAATTTGCATACTTTATTATCATGTCCACTAACTTTAAAATCATGTGATTGTTCAGTATATATTTCTTCATTCAATTCACCATTTAGAAAAAAAAAAAAAAAATCACATTCTCCTATAAAATAATTGTATGCGTAAACACAAAATTTTTCATACTTTTTAACCACACATTCTCAAAAAAATCACTATTAGAAAACACATTTTTCTCAAAAATGAGACTCAAACATGAGCTATGTATTAAAAAAAACTAATCTTTATATTTGAGTGAATATATTTGCTAGTAATCAAAATTTATATTTGTCTACACTTCCATCAGGTTTCAGATTCTTCTTGGAAACCCACTTACATTAAATCCCATTGTCTTGCGGTAAATCTCATAAAACTCAAGTATTGTTTTGGATAATTGATAGCTTCTTTCTAATAAGGTGCATGTATAGATGATATAGCATCTTTATAAGTTTCATGTTCAACTTCAACTAAATATATATTTCAAGAATTTTTCTTTGAAAACTCTCTCTTTTCTACTCATTTTACCTCTGCTAAATTCAGGTTCAACTTCTGATGGTGAACTTGATGGAGTACAATTTAAATCATATTCCTAGAAGATTCACTTGAGATTATAGTCTTATAAGGAAAAATATCTTCAAAATATGTAGCATCTCTAACGTCTATGATGATATTGTTTCAAATACTGCTAACTTCAGAATTCACAACTAAAAATCAACTTGTACTATTTAGAGCATATCCTAGAAAGACAACATCCATAGTTTTCCATCATATTTTCTTCCTTTTAAATTAGGTATAATTACCTTTGCTAAACACTCATTATACTTTGAGGAGTTCTAACATGGGGAACCTCTTTTTCCACAATTTATATGGAGTTTAAAAATTGTCCTTAACGATCACTTGATTAAGTATAGCGGTGTTCTAAAAAGCGTATTTACTTAATAATTAAAATAATATGTATCAAATATCTAAAATTATAAAATACTATATGTACTTAATAATTCATCCCATTAGTCAATTATACAATTTTCAAATTTTCGAGATATAAAAACTAGAATATTTTTTATAGTTTCAATTTTCAACAAAACAAGCCTTACTTTTGGAGTTTGCAACAAAATAGTGAGTCTCAAAATCATAATTATATAATGTAGATAGTACCATAACTTAAATCTTATTTAACTATTTAAATAAAGTCATTTTTAACTTTTTTTTACAGATAAAATCTTTTAAAAATTTGAAATTAAAGTCAAATGAAAAAAATTTTAAATTTAAAAAATAATAATAAGCTAAAGTCAAATATATGAATTTTTGAAAAAAATAAATAAAAAACTAATAAAGCGCCCCTAAGAAAGACTGAAGAGATCAAGAAAAAAATTCAACCGTTTAAGAATTGGAAATAAAATGTTTAGGCACGAAGCGAAACTTTTTGCATGAGTTTCGAGCCCAGGCAGGCAGCGTCTAGATGAGATTTTTAGAACAGAGAAATATAGTATGAGTCTAGCACAGGTTTATAACTTATTAGTATAGCATTAATAATATCAATCAAAGTTCTATTCTTTTCTTGATCAACCACATTAGATTGCAGTAAATAAAGATGTGTCACTTAATGTGTTGACCCCATTTTTCGCAATTGTTAATTGGACAACAGATGTCGAGCCCACTTGTGTCTACGTAAGCAAATTCCAACACATTTTGATCGAAAATTCTGATGGAAAGGCTGTCGTGTATGGACGTAAGAGATGCTCTAAACGCAGAACAAAAATGGTCAAGTACCAACAATATTGAAGATGATTGTATATAAACAAACAATCATAAATAATTCAACCAAAAGTCTAAGTAATCTAAACTTAAGCAAATAAATATGGAATGAACAAGAGAAAATTGAGTATGGTTTCAAGTATAAAGAGTTGTGTTCTTTTTAAATGAATTACAAATGTTATTTATTTATAGAGTTCTAGTCGACATGGTAGCCGTTAGATCAGAACCACGTGGCCTCATCTCACAAGTCAAAACCTTACATCACTCTGTCTGCTATGCATTTAATTCATTGACAGCGAGTCGTTGCCCTACATCTTAGGCTGACAATCTTGACATTCATTAATATAAACATTATATCAATCATTTCTAAAGATTATCTGCAAATCCCTTAAAAGACAGCAAATGCTTCAGCCTGAAAGAAAGCTTCGAACGGGAAGGTGCTTCGACCATAGAGAGTTTCGAATAGAGATTAGGCTTCGACCATACAAGAGCTTCGGAATAATGAGATCAGTTTTTTTTTTTTTTACCTTTTTAATTTTAACCAATTGGGTCTTTGTTGACTTTGTCAGATCTTACTCATTGTTTTCACGAGGACTGTGATGTGGCTTCCACTAAAAGTCTCAGTGGCAAGACCTAATAGTCCCTCCCAAGTCTATGCATGATTATTTATATAATACATTGACTTATGTTATACATATATAAAAACAAAAACAAAATTGTTAGGGTGGTCATTTTTAACTGTAGTAATCCCCCAAGTCTAAATATAAATATTTATATTATAATTAAAATTTGAAAGTAGAATTATCATAAGTTGGTTGAGATACTTATTGAGGGTGCTATTCGAAACTGTGTACTTTGAAGTTTCTAATTATTTAGAAAAGGTTAGGGGTCACTAGTTGAGGTTCTTTTATCCGAGTATGTTGCTTTGAAGTGGTTTGTATATGTGAAGCCTAGTCAAAGCTATCCATGTTGTGGCTGAAGTAATGTGCATCGTCTATTCACTGAAGTTGTAGCACAATAATTTTGAGGATGTGTGTTGGTTTAAATGTTAGGAACACGAGGTGTCTTTAATTATTGCGTTCAAATGATTTCCTATTTTATACGTTTTCAAGAAAAGACAACTGAAGTGTTTCAACCTTCCATACACGCAACCGTCGCCACGTTTAATGTGAAATGATGAATACTTTAGATGTGTTTTATGGAAGGCAGACACAGTGGCACACATGATTCAGACGCTCTGATTTGGACCATAGAAAATGAATTGGCGAACGTGATAAATGGCTCAGATCGAATTTTAAATGAACACATGGATTGTCTGGATCAACATCCAATGGTTAGAATTAATGACCTCTGCCTATAAAAGAGAACAATCTTGAGTGAAAATCACTTTACTTTAACGCACAATTTAGCTCCCAAAAACTCTCAATTCTTCAACTTTTACTGAAATCCTTCCGGTCACTTTCACGAACTCCGGCCACCTTTCCTTCAGTGATTTTGTTTGACTTCGTAAGTATTTTAAACTTTGATTTTGAATTCATGGATTCTATACATTTTGATGGGGGACTTAGATATTTGCACATTAGCATCTGAGATGGGGGGTTACAATAACCAGCACTAGTGACCTTGTCCAAACCATTAGGGTTGGTCATAGTATCTTGTCCACAAGTGAGGGTTGGTAGACTACAATGGGGGTTGGGGGTAGCTAAAATACCTTGAAACCTAACCGCATCCGACCTTGTAGAGATAAGGGAGAAATATTGCATTCCCTATAATATTGAACTCCTAGCCCCATTTCCTGACGAGCGAGCCTGCTTCCCTAAGCAGTGGTGCATCACTGTCAGCGAGTTTCTTCTAAATGAGGACTTCGTATGTCCCTTCATCCTTCTTTAGAGTCGTATTTAGGTCGTATGGGCCGGTACCTACTCAACTTGTCCCCTAATACTTAGACTAAGCTAGTGGGAACCTACTACTTGTGGAATGAGACTTCCTTAGGGGAAGATATGCCCCTCAATGTCTTCCAATCTATCTTCCAACCCAGGGTATTAGGTAATAGAAACTCTAGGGTTGGTCTTCCTTGTGTCTGTGGGAGGCTCACTCCACACTCATCATAGGTCTTTCGTCTTCTATTAAATGATGGAATAAGACATGGTTTTGGGTGAGGGGCGGTGGTATACGTGTGAGGTAGAAATGGTTCCTCACGTAACAATTCCAACCTCCTATTCAGAAGCTCATGAGTGTCACAACTTTAGTTACCTTTTCACTTGTAGTTAGTCTGATTCTACCTTTTTCTTTGTTCACATGGTCGATTGAGCGCTTCGAACTAACTTGAGTAGAGTTGGGCGTCATAGAGGATATTTAACTTCGTCCCATATCTTCAAGAGAGTTCGACCGTTTGATCAACTCTAATCGTTTCTTTGAGGAAATCTACTTAATTGCATGGAGAGGTGACTTTCTTCAATATAGGTTATCTTTATTGTTACTTGTTTACTTGTGTTGACCCTCTATTGCTTTCGCAAAAAAATTTGAGATGAGGAGGCACCCCACCCATAACATGGCCTCCATTCTTGTTGCCACCTCAACTGTCGGGATGAAGGAGTTCAAGCCCTTATCTATTACAACAAAACAGGTATAGCCCTAAAATTTCATTGAGGAGACTCTGAAGGCACATTCGAGGGAATTAAGTTTCATCATATACCTTCAAAATATTCGAAAAGCGTCTTCGCGGTGCTTAATGTGATCTACTACTTTCAAGCTTTTCACCAACATATCATCCACGTACACCTCATTGTCTTTCCAATGAAGTCTGCGAACATCTTGATAACAAGTCTCCGATAAGTGGTCCCGATATTTTTCAACCCAAAGGACATCACCTTATAGCAATAGAGATCTATGTCTGTTATGAAGAACGTATACTCTTCATCCACTAGATACATTGAGATCTGATTATAGCCTGAGTAGGTGTCCTTGAAACTCAACAGCTTGTGTCCGACTTTAAATTTAACGAGTTGATCTATTCATGGGAGTGTAAAGCTGTCATTGAGGTAAGCTTGATTAAGATTGGAAAAATCTACTCATACACTCCACTTACCATTGTGTTTCTAATCAAGGACAGGGTTTGACACCCACCTCATATAAGTTGATTCTCGAATGAAACGATTGTCAATCCACTTCTTTACCTTATCCTTTAAGGCTTCATACCTTTTTAGGTTGAGAGCCCTCCTATTTTGCCGATGAGGGATAGCTTTAGAATCAATCTTCAAGTGGTGACGACTAACATTTGGGTCAATACCAACCATGTCATCATGTTTTCATGCAAAGATATCGAGGTTTTCATGCAAGAAGCACGTCAGCTTTTCCTTAGCCTCCGCAGTAAGTCTTTTCCAACCTACAAGAATTTAGAGAGTTCCCAAGATCCACTGTGAAGCTCTCCAATTCTTTCATTGGGGTTGTTTGAGGTTCTCAATCTATGATACAAGGATCCAATTAATCAAATTTAGACACTTCCTTAGCAGTTTTTCCTTTTTCAAGGGCTGATTGCACTTCAAAGACAGCCTCTTCTTCAGAGGCATCTATCATTTCAACATCTTTCCTTTGTTCAGGGATGTCATTCGTGTCAATGTCCATTAGAATCACATTGACGTCTCTTGGTTCAACCTTCCTGTAGGAGTTCAAATAGCACTCACTTGCACTCATTTGATCACTTCTGACCATGGGATGTCATCTTTATACGGAAGTGGCGAATGGATGTAACAGTCCATAGTTCCTTCAATGCTAGTCTTCCCAGCACTCCATGATAGGCAAAATGTTTGTATACTACCAAGAACTCCGTAAAATGGTGAGCAATAAATAAGGCAATCCAAATTTCTACTGCTAGAGTGATTTTTCCCCTCAAGATTATACTATCCCTAATGAAGCCATACAAGAGGGAGATCATTAAGATTAACTCATGGTCAACTTCCATTTTGTCAAAGGTTGCCCCACATATGATGTTGACATTCGCTTGAGATCATTTCGTGCCACAATGACCCTTACTACTAGGGCATCGTAATGTGGATAATGCAAGTCAACCGCATTGTCCTGTGTAAAACTAATTGTTTGAATCTTTTTCCCCGCTGAAGATTGGTTGTTGTTGACTATGAAGCTTGCTATTGGGAGATCCCTAGCTTCTCTTTTCCACGGAGAATGATTAGTCTAATTTTATGCTATTTAAACAATGATTGAAGGGATTTTGATTATACGTAAACAACTTTAAATAAATCAACTAATGAATAACTTAAATTAAAATAACGAAAGTAATCAAAAGAACAAACTTTGATCTAAGTCTACATCTACCATTGGAATTTCACAACTGATCATAGATACAAATATATATTAATTCTCACTTTGAATATTCACTATTGAAATTATTTTCTCTTAATTGTAGTTAATTAGAAAACAAGCAATCCAATTAACCTTAATTACTAATCAACCCAAGACAAGCGCTATGGATTTAATCTAGTAATTGTTTTAATAATTAGAGAAATCGATGAAACTAAATAACACAATTACAAGTGGTTGAATTTATTTTTTTTCAAATGTTCTTCCCAAGATTTAACAATTTCTGACACAACAAATAATTAATTCCTAGTTTCTTCACAAGTTAAAGAGATCAAATAATTATGGAATTGATAATTAACTTAGCTATATATTGCAACAAATAATAAACTAGTATGCCTCCTAACAATTAAATGCAACAATCATGAAAATAAGTGTAGAAAAACATTCAATATTCAAAATATGAATTAACCGATGAAAATAAGTTGGATCTCATTATTGGATTGGTTCCGAAGCTTTAGTTTCCTTTGACCAGGTGCAAAAGTTTAGCTATTTATGAGAATTCTAGCAAAAAAAAAGAGAGAAAATGGTATGGGGACATGTGTGTTTTTTTAGAGGGTTTTAGGGTTTAAAAATGTTTTGAAATTTGTTTTCATAAGTGTTTGAGTTAAATTTGAAAATCAGATTTTTCGTACTGGAAGTGTACTATGCGATTGCATAGTACAAATTCTTGCTACCGCATAGATGTTTCGAAACACGACCTTCAATTCTCGGTTACCATGTATGAAACTGCATAGTTGTTAATGCTATGCGACCGCATAGCATTGATAACTATGCAATTATTTTGTTTCAGTCCTCAAACTTCGTTTTCTCGATTATTAGTTTCTTTTCTCATTTTTCTTCTTCCAATGCTTATGTCTTCTATCAATTGGTTTTCAAATCTTTCACACCTTCGTTTTGCTTTTCGATCATCTTTTGTATATTTGCATATTGGTTCTTGATTTTTTATTTTCTTTCACTTAAGTCCTTTTTTCGCTTGTTTCTTTTAAATTCTACCATATTCATCTAATTGCAACCTAAATAAAAATATAAGAATACAGAGTACATTTAGGCATTAATTAATCAAAAAAACATAGGATAAATGGATGAAAAATATAACATTTTACATTCTCATCAATCCTCCATCCAACATATGGACCTCCAAAGATTGTGTCAATCTCTCAAATAGGCTTATGCCCAATGTTTGCTGAAGGGCTCCTTCTTTGTCGTTAGCCTTCCCTGAGCCTCTTCTCATCATTTTCTAGTCTTCAAGGAGCGTCATCCTGAACTAGACACTTGGTTTCGACCATCTTAGGTTGTCGATCTTGCCTCGGAGGTGTATCTTCTCGTGGGCGTCAGTTCCTTCTTTGATTACTTGGTTGCAGATGCAAGGCAATGTCCTTACAATTAGCTGTATTATAGCTATAGGAGTGATGGTAAGTGCAGTAGAGGAGTGTCTCATTCCTATTTCTAGGTTCAGAATTTCATCCCCTACCCATTTCCCTTTGGGGAAACTGTTAGCTAGACCTTCTTTAGAATGCCTCAGTAGTGGGGTTAACTTCCTTGTAAGCCAAAGTCGACACTACATTTAGCGTTGTTGCAGCTAATTGTTGCCATAGGTTGAGAGTGGTTGACTGTCCGACCTAGTGTTCCATCAAATGGAAGATAGGACCTTTTCCTCAATGCCTCCAAGGAGGTAGAAGTCCCATATTGGCTATATTGCGATGATATTTCAATTCTTCATTAAGGATCTCACATCTTATCATCTCCAATAGGCCTTATAACTGGTAAGATCTTTGTTTTGTACGTCCATCCAAAAGAGAGAATTCATATTCAGCCCTCTTCTTGAGGCTAATAGGGTTTCCTTATCAGTAACTTGCACACAATATGTTATTTTATCCGTGAAACAAGAAAAAACTCTTCAATGACTCTCTCTACTATTGTCTCATGTCCTGGAGGCGTTGTATTGGCCTTTCGTCTTTCTTGCTTGTTACGAAGCGCTTAAGGAAAGCTTTCTTGAAATCTAACGAACTTCTAATACTTTCTTTCGAAAGCCTAGTGTACCGTAATTCAATTAGCCCACTCAATATTAAATGGAAAGCTCTACACTTTACAGCATAAGTGGAACCCCTCAGGCTTATGTGAGTTTTAAAGCTGTTGAGGTGCCTCGCAGGATTACCTTTCCCATCGTACTTGGGAATCTTTGGAAGCACAAAGTGACCCGGGACAGGAGCATCCTTAATTCCCTTGGAGAATGGCAAATTTTTATCATCATAGTCGAGGTGCCGAGATCTTTGTGGTTCATCAGAGTCTTCGTCTTCCATGACCTACAATTCTTGAAATGGTTGGGATGGCCTTGCTTGATTTCTGGCCCATTCTGCCCTTCTCTGACGCCTATTCCTAGGTAAGGGATTTTGGGGCATGTTACCATGGGCTGGTTTATTTTACCTTCCGAATCGAAGTGTTCCCTGTTGCCTATTTCTAGGCCCTCTTGGGCTAGCCTATTAAAGACACTTATAGATCTCTGGGACGTATCTTCCGATTCATAATTTGGAGGAAAAAATGGGAGGTCATTGGGTTGATCCGTGGCATAGTTGGTGGATGTATCATCCCAACATCCCTTTCCTGAGGGTCTTCTTCCCTCGTGTAGTGTTGGTAATCAACAATTTGGCTTTAGACCTCCTCTTCGCCATGGTAGTAGTTTCCTTGTGAGGGGTCGTAAAATAATAAATTTCCTTATGTTGCGTACGGGTGGACTGGGTATCCTCCCTGGCTTTGTATATTCCTTAGCAACTCTTGCATAACAATATTTTGTTGGGTTATATCTTTTATGTTTATGTCCATGGTGGCCACATCCCTAATAAGTTTAGTAGTTATACTAGACCAACTCTTGATCCACATCGCCTTTGTTACTGGTGAAATCGATGACGAGTTGCTGGAATAGCATGCGAGGGTTCTCCTTTTTTAAAGTTCTCCCTAGCTCTCCGAGACACTGACTCTTCATTGCCAGAACTCATGGTAGTGTTTTCAATAGTAACTTGGTTCTTTGATACTGAATGATATTCATTTCTTCAAGGAATATATTGAACTCTGAAAACAATTCCTTTTGAAATTTTTGGTGGTTCTTTCTTCAAGAACACCTCCTTTTCTTTAAAGGCAAGAAATTTTTCAAGACATGTATCTTCCACAGGCTTTTTCCACAAGATTTTCATGGTTTATTTTCCCAAAAACGGCGCCAAATGTTTACCTATTTTTTGCAATGGTTACGTGGACAAAAGATATCAAGCCCACTCGCGTCCAAGCAAGCAAAATTCCAACACGTTTTGACTAGGGATTCGGACGAAAAGGATGGCATGTATGGACATGGGAGATGTTCTACGACACAAGACAAAAATGTTCAAGCATAACAATATCGAAGATAATTGCATATAAACAAACAATTATAAACAACGCAACCTGAGTAGAAGTAATATAAACTTAAGCAAATAAACATGAAACGAGTAAGAGGATATTGGGTATGGTTTCAATTATAAAGAGTTGCATTCTTTTTCAATGAATTGCAAGATATGCTTATTTATAGAATTCTGACCATTGTGGTCGTCGTCGGATCAGAACCACATGGCATCATCTCCCATGTTGAAGCCTCACATCACTCCATCCACTATACATTTAATTCATTATTACCAAGTCAGCAGCCCTACATCCTAGGCTAACAATGTCGACATTCATTAATATAAACATTACATTAATTATTCCTAGAGATTGTAAGCATATCCCTTAAAAGAAAGCTAGTGCTTCAACCTGAAAGAGAGCTTCAAACGAGGAGGGTACTTCGGCCAAAGAGAGCTTGGAGTAGGGGTAGGGCTTCGCCAATACAAGGGCTTCGGAACATTGAGATTAGTCTCTTCTTTGACTTCTTTATTTTTAATCAATTGAGTCTTTGTTGACCTTGTCAGATCTGACTCGGTATCTTCACATGGACTGCGGCGTGGCTTCCACTAGAAGTCTTGGTGGTGAGGCGTAACATAATGTATTATACTATTATTTTCACAATAAAAGAAAAGTTCATTAACAATAAACTATCCTCGTCTATCATACCTCAAGTTATTTCTCTCTCTCTCTCTAATTTTTTCAACCTCCATTTTATAGATCTTAAACTCTTCAATAAGTGGACATAGAAATACTTAGATAGACATCTATAAATGTTACAAAATACTTGTTACCAACTATTGTTGAAGACCTATCTGAATCACAAACATAAAATTAATTCTAAAAGACTTGGATTCCATTTATAAGGCTTCTTAGTTTGTTTGGCTTTTACACATATTTCGTACCTAATATTATCCACATGGGTTTTTAAAATCAAGTTTAGGTCCATTAATTTTCTCAGTCTTCCTAATACTAACAAGTCTCAATCATTCATGCCATAACCCACTAGATTCAACATTAAGAGCCATAGTTTCTAAACATACTGCAATATAATAGTATAATTAAAAATAAAACAAATCATTTAACCCCTTAAACTAATTCAATTAATTGACGGGTATGCAACACAATACATCGTGCTTTGTGACTTATTTTTGCAAAAAAGTCAAATGTATCTTATCATGAGATGTTTTATATATAGGTACGTGATTTAGCATTTCTCATATGTTGATGAAACCATTTAATAAGTTTGATAAATCACATCCCATTGGCATGAATTTTGAGGTGGTATTTTTGTTGGAGTTTATATTCTAGCTATAGTAAATCTATCTGCTTGCAGCACATCAACATATTTTTCTATTATATCCATGAGATGCTAAAGTTAAGTCCGGAGATAAAATTGAATGCTACGACCATATACAGTTACTTATCCTCCATCGTTTGAGATATATACCAGGCATGTTTGAATGATTTTGATTTTGTATTTTGTTCAAAATTAATGGGCCAAATCATTGGGCCAACTTGTGGATGAATGGAAGAAACATATATGAAAATTGAAGAAAATCAAAAGTGGCGGGAGAGGCTAATGGGAAGCCCATGTGATCGCATGGGCCCTTGAGTCCCAGACTGATGCCTTATGGCTTGAGCAATGAAATGGCATGGCTCCAGAAACCAGTTGTTAGGCTGGTCTCTGAATTTTGAATCTCTTGAACCATTTCATGAAAAGTTCACAACTTTTAATAAATGGCTGGCTTGATTTCGTGGTGTATGATTGGAATACTATAAACATGAGTTAGTATTCCATTACCAAAGAATGATTGTTACTCCAAATCATCAAGATCATATCAAACACTTTCAAGTTTTCTCTAAGTTCAATTTGAAAGAATTACTTGTGTTTTAGTATTATTTCTTTAGGGTGTGTTTGAGCCACATTATTTTGGAAGAATGTATTTTGAAATAGTAAATTGATTGAGGATTTGTGGTTGAAATAGAAGGAAAAGTTATTGATGTGATGGAAAATATTATATTATTGAAAAATATGTTGTTGAAAATGAGTAGAAGAAAAATTTTAATGTGTACCAAACAGGGGCTTAGGCTTAGGAATGACAATGGACCTAGCAGAGCCGGATCGGCCAGTAAGCACACGAGCTCGGCTCGTTATAACGAGCTATAGCGAACCGAGCTTCTACTCGACTTGTTACTCGAGCTCAACCCGTGAGCTCGTGGCTCATGGGCCGAGCTGAGTTTCGGCTCGTGAGCTCGTCAATTTTTATTATTATTATTATTTTAAAATATAAATCTTTTTAAAACAAACCTTTCGTTTTACTCATGGGCAAGCTCGTTGGCTCGCCCACGAGCGCTCGTCGGCTCGCCCACGAGCGCTCGTCTAAAAAACGAGCCGAGAAGGCTGGGCTCACCAAGCGAACCAGCCTGCTCGACACGGGTTCGGGCTCATTTTTTGACAAGCCCGAGTGGCTCATGAGCCCTTTTTTTACGAGTCGACGATCCCCTCGACTCGATTGCTACCTCTATTTAGGCTTGATAAATCCCAAGGACGGATTCAGGATTTTTTGCAGGGGTGTTAGGGTTGTGACAAAAATTTTATGTGATTTAGAAGTTTATTGTATGAATGAAGCTTGTGTAATCTTGGTTTAAAAGTCCGGTTTGATTAAGAATCAAATTTCATGATGTTTTAGGAGTTTGATTGAATTAAGGATTTTTTCTTCATATTGGACTCCACAATTTAGAGATTTGACTTCTATAAATACTCCACAAGGTATAGACACTTAATAAGGGAGAAGAAGAAAAAAAGACTCAAGAGGGAATATAACAATTAGATCATTGTTGTATATATTATAAATAAGAAATAATTGTTTAGATTAGATTGAGAGGATCAAATCTTGTAAAACAATTGTTTATTTCTTGGTATAATAAATTCTCACAATTTTCTTGATTCTTGTGTGATCCATTAAATTTCATATTGTTCATAATTTTTCGTATTTAATTATTTGACTGATTTCTCAACAAGCGATATCAAAACGTTCTTGATATAGGGTTCGTTCATAACAGGTGGGTTAAAAGTACTTAACAAAGTCAAGATTCAATTTTTTCCACATCTCACGCCAATAATTAGAACTTTCAAAATGAAAAAAGTTCTCGAGAGACTAAATTACATAGGCAACAAATTCATTGTCGACTAGATAACATCTTTTTTCGTATTGGGTTTAGTTAGTGATACTATCTATTGGAAAATCTAGGTGTAGAAAAAGTAAAAAAAAAAAAAGGGACTGTAGAGAAATACACTTAAAAATTGGGTCCATTTTAAAAAGTAGGTATAAAAGTAAAGGCATATCACTAATTACGTTCTAATTACTATGTAAACAGTAATATTTACTGTTAACAAGCATACAAATAAATGCCTCAACGAGAAGAATAATCAACATCCCCAAACTCAAAACCTAGACTGGAGAAGAAGAATAAACATCCCAAAACAAATAAGCGCATCCCCTTGAAAATGAAACCACATGTTCCTCCACGAGTTCAATCACATCCTCCGTTTTACCAAAATCTTGCTCCGCTTACAATGATAAACCTAGATCTTTTATATATAAGAATATGAGGAAATGTAGGTATGAAAATGAAATAAGTTTCTCTTTGAAATCTGAATTTGACATATGTAAAAGCCGACATAAATTCGGAGTGATTGTTCATGTTTTTAGTTGATTGAAGATTTGATTTGTATGCAAAATGACAAAATTTGTTCTTCGTTGCTTAAGAACTGGGGATTTGTATCGGCAAAAGGCCCAAAGGTGGAAATTTGAAAAGAGGAACTTGAAGAAATTTGGAAATGGGAACTTGAAAAGGTTTAGAAATTGAAACGTATTTTTTACTCTTTATTTAATACATTCTATTTTTCAATTTTCTTAGTTTTGGGTAGTAATGAGCCTAATTTACCCTTAAAAAAATATGATAGGTTTAATTGGAATGGGTTGAATTTTTTTAAGTGGGCTTATAGCAAAAAAAAAACTACTAACCACCCCCCACCCCCTCCAAAATCCGTCTCTGATAAATCCTATAAACTATTTGTCATTTGAATCCTTAAAAGCATTTGGAGAAGATGCAAATGTTATTTGAGGACAACATTCATCAACGTGTTGATGTCTTGCAAATCCATTCCATTTGGTGTTTCCATATTCATATTCTCATGTTCTCCTTTGTTTTCCCCGACATTTGATGCCATATCCCACAAGACATCTTTGATCCATTATCCATTGGGCGAGTACAAGCACTGCTACTCAATTATATCATGATGAAGAACCATGCAAACTAAGTGTTTGGTCACTTTGATATCAAAAGGAAGGATCTGAATGTTTACAATCAAGGCGGATGGAGAGGGGGCAGTGCTCGGCTATAATCAAAATGAATAAGAATTTAGGTCAGAACAGAAATTAATTTTAGCCCAACTAAGTTCATTCACAACCCAAGCACAATATTCAATTATCCTAATGAGAATTTAGTTTGAAACCCTGTTTGGGCCTCATTATTTGTGTAGAATGCATTTTTGAATAGTTGAGTGATGGAAAATGTGTAATTAAAATTGAAGAAAAAATTTGTGTGTAATATTATTTTATTGAATGATGTGTAGTTGAAAAGAAAAGAGGGAAAAATGTATTTTGAAAAAATGGGGATCAAACAAGGTATGAGACTCTACTTAACAATTGCATATTTATTTTATTCACAATCATGATACACAAAAAACTTGTTATCAAATTAGGTACTTTATTTTATATAAATTTAACTAAGTTAAAGAGTTCACTTATAATTAAATTGGTTTATTATATAACAAATAATTTTTATTGATTAAAGTAAAAATAAATAACTTATTTTTAACCATGTTTGACTAAGCTTAAAAGTAATTAAATATTTTTCTTGTGTATTTTTTCATATACTACTTATATATACTTCTGAGTTAAAAAAATTTATTTATTGTTGTTATCAAAATAAGTAATTTGCTCTAATTTAATTTAATCAATAAAAAATTTATTTGTTAAAAATTTATTTATTTATTTATAAATTAATTTGATTATAAGTATATTATCGTAGTAATTCAAACATGATGTAAAATAAATTCATTTTCTTTTGACCGTTGATGTTTTCGGTCTTTTTTGCTTCAGGTGGAATTGAAGTGTGTTAGTATAAAAAACTCATGCTTACTTCGAATAGTATTTTGAGACCAGTGACGCATAATCATATATTTTTATTGTGTTTCTGGCTAAAATTTTCTATTGTTTAGGATGATTGGTTATCGAATTTCTATAGATAATTTCTTAATTTTTGATTGATGGGTATATATCATTTGCTCATATTTATCATACTTCCGCCACTTTATATTTTCTAAAAATGACGTTATGTCCCTAACAAGGAAAACTACGAAGATATAATATTATCTTATGGTTGAAATCTAGATTTATATTTGTTCGAGTTTATGAAACACTTTGTTTTGAATGTCAAGAGTCTAACATTTTAAACTAAATCTCATGGCATAGAACACCTTTCGTTGTATGTGAGAGAGAGAGAGAGAGATCAGCCCACCCTAGTATATCTGTTTAGCAGAGGGAGAGAGAGACCACCCTAGTATATCTGTATATCTGTTTAGCGCTGCCCTGTTTACAACTCTTGTGATGCGTGTATTTTAAGGGACTGATCGTTACAGGATGCACACTTAGCCCGAGTTTGATAACCATTATTTGGAAAAAAAAATATATTTTGAATAGTGATTGTTAGGAGAATGTATGTTTAAAAAATATGAAAAAGTTTTAGATTTATGTATAAAATATTTTATTGTGTGAATGCGTGGTTGAAAATAAGGCCCTGTTTGTTTAAAATTAAAATTTGATTTTAATTCAAGTGAAAGTCAAATAATTAATATTAACCACATCTTTTATGGATCTCACAACTTTTCAACCACACATTTGAAAAGCTTCTGCCACAATTTACTAAAAATTTAATTTTAATCCTTACCAAGCCCCCACTAAATATGATAAATAAATTAAATTAAAGTAAAGAACGTCACGCGCGAGAAAGAAAAGTGCAGATTTTGTTGGAAAAATTGTGGGGCCACACATGGTATATATGTTAAAATGTGTAATGCTATCATAAGAATTTAGTCAATCAAGTGATCCATTATTACTACTTTTTGACTATTGGGTACTAAGTGTCATGGAAATAACGATTAATTTATTTTTATTTTTATTTTGCCAAAAATGCAAATCCAATTAATCCTTTGTCTCCCGTGCTGTTGCGCCCAGTTTCCATAGAATTTTAAATTGACATTCATTTTGGTATTGTAATTAAAGCAAGCGTGATATTAGCCTTATTTATTTTTCAGTTACAAATTGTAATTGAGAAATGACAGGAACTAGGAAGCAGTATTTCTTAAATTATTATTATTATAACCTTATTTAATTCTATTATAAATTTAAAGCCTTGTAGAACAAGAAACGGTCCACTAACTAAATTTTTTCTAACTTTAGGAACATGTCGAACTTGATCTAAAATCTAAGTATTTTCATTAGTCATTTTAAGATAAGTACCTAAAAAATGAGAGCTGGGATAAGTTAAAAATTGTTAGTAAAAAACTAAAAATACAAAATACACCTAACCTCTCCATCACTATGAAATTAACGAAATACAAAAATACCGGGGGGGGGGGGGGGGTCTCCCCAAGCTAGCTGCTCTTCCATAGTTTTTAACATAATTATTGACTTGCTGACAAATGATTAGAAACAGTTTCAACAAACGAAAAAGTAGACAATCTGATCAGTAGTAGAGAAGGATGGACTCGCCACCGCCTGCGGCTGCCGGAGGAAACAAACTACCACCGTCGCCATCGTCAAAGACTGCAGAATTGGATACTCCGCTGCACGCAATTGGCTTCGAAATTGACGACCTCTCACCTAATAAAGTCAGGCCGGTGGAAGATCACACCCCAAAGTGCTGTCAGGTAATAATCACTCTCATCTCTAAATTCTGATGCATATATGCATGTCTGTAACATTAATAATTGGGCATAATTTTATTATGTGGGGCAGCCGTTCAAGGTGTTGCACGGAGGGGTGTCGGCTATGATAGCGGAGGCGCTGGCGAGCATAGGAGCCCACCTCGCATCGGGCCTCCGGCGAGTGGCCGGAATACACCTTAGCATCAGCAATCTCAAGAGTGCCCAATCCGGAGACCTTATCCTTGCCGAAGCCACTCCTATAAATGTGGGCAAAACCATTCAGGTATTGACTAGGAACATGATTTTGTATAATAAATTGTGGGTCATTCTGGGATAAAAAAAAAGAAGTAAATTTGACCACCCGCCAAACATGCACTATAACTTATTATCCATTTAAAGACTAAAACGTGAGATGAGACTGTCCGGCAACATCGTCTTAGTAGGATTTTCCATTTGATTTTGACTATGAAGTTTGGTGATTTGGTCGAGATAATTTAAAGTGAAGTGATCTAATTGAGACTTTGCTTGAAGTAGGGCGACCTCCAATAAATTTCACCTGCCCTAAAGTGTAGGGCACGAATCTACGATCAAGGAAAACCAAAAACTGAAAAAATCTTTTGTCAACACTTCGTGCCAGAGATGTCATTTGCGCTTTTAGTGACGTAAGAATAGTTCACCATTCTGGGGTTCTTGAGATGACATCCTCTTTGCTGAGCTAATGAGATCTCAAACATCCCACACTCAACTGTAGATCATCATACTCTTCCCCACCGCAGCAAAAGTCGTAAGTGCTCAAATGTTTATATTGATTATGATAACCAAACCCTACGCCGTGAAAATTTTGAGATCAACGATAAATTATCATGAGGTCCTTAGATAATTTTTTTACAAAAATATTAGCATCTAATATAATCGAATCAAACAGTTTCTCAAGAACATTATACTTATGGTACTTACTCAACATTTGATTTGTCCGAGAATCAATTTTCGTGTTCAATAAATAGAATATAAAGCTTTTTTTTGTAAACCAGTGAGGTACGGGAGTGGTGACTAATACTTATTAACCAAAATATCCAATACTTTAATAGAAAAATTCAAAAGCAGCAATAAATTAAAAGACATTATTGGTAGGGAGATACCTACTTTATTTGCACCATAATTGTTTTGGGACTTCAAAAATATTTTGAGACCCNCCCCCCCCCCCCCCCCCCCCCCCCCCCCCCCCCCCCCCCCCCCCCCCCCCCCCCCCCCCCCCCCCAATACTTTGATGCCCAAGCCTTGGACTAGAACCGGCCATAAAAACACACATACGCACATTTGGCTATTCAGATGAAAGTCCATGTAATGTAAGAAACACATGTATACTTATTGTGTATTATATGTCAATATTTATTCTAGTCGGGATATATTTGGATATGCTTTAGTACGTAAAGGATACATATTTTTAATTTTTTAAAATTTT
>CAIGRP010005272.1:0-27653 GCA_903798385.1 Fraxinus cuspidata
CCATATTGTCATAATGCATATTTCCATTTTGAGTATACTTTTCCATATTATGAATGTTTTGTAAGTTTATTTATTCAATGACATCTTGCGTGAGTTCACCGAGCAATGCACGCATGGTTCGAGGACTCAATTCCGCCGTGGGCTCGTAACGACTTTGATTCTGTCCTTCCAACTGTGGAGTATTTTGCTGCTCCTCATATCGTTCGACCAAAGACTGGACTATTCGTTGGTTTACGGCTCCTTATCAGAGTTTTTCTGAGGCATGTTGCTTCACTTTTTTGTATCTTCAAACACCAACGGTCCCATCGGGCCTGCCAAATTGTTTCGGGCGGAAAATCGAGTCTCGCTAACAATTAGAAGAAAGTTTAAACGATTGTGTAAGGAACAACAACCTCTCGAGACAAAATTCCAACGAGATGTGCTTTATTTACGAAGATCACAATTTACAAGAAGCGAAATGTTTCCTAGGGGCACAAGCACACCAAACTTACAAAATAATTGGCGATAAAAAAGATAATGAATGAAATTACATAATTATCTGTTTGAGAGTTGGATTTGATCTCTCTTCTTCTATGTTCTCTTTTTCCTTTTATACTCATTTGACGGTTTTTCTTGTAACATTATTTGAAAAACTGTTTATCGCCCAGTAACCACCTACTTTTTTCATAATAGATGACTTGTCAACAACTGATGCTAATCGTCTTGTAACTACCACTTCTTCCATAATTGATGTTTTGCCAAAAATCGTCCTCAACTGCTATTATTATTCCTGACATTTAACCGTTCCTGGTTGAGGTCCTTGGATTGTGAATGAATTGTTTCAATAATCGTCGCTTTAAATAATAATAATAATAATAATAATAAAGGTGCTATACTCGCTCGGATCTTGGGTGTCTTGCATTCTTGGGTGATGATGCTCGCTGAGACCTTGGGCATCTCACCGGCTTGGGCAATGATGGACCCCCACTATATGACTCCAGTACTGTCTTGGGACTTTACATGGTATTGTTTGGGCTCATACTTCGAATTTCTTAACTGGACTTCCATTTTTGGACCATTTAGTTGAGCCTCATTTTTATGCGTCAACACTTTGTTACTATAATTCAATTCTTATTAAAAAATTTGAAAAATACTATATTCATCCTCCTTATAACTTGACTGCATCCTCCTATATTCTAATGTTATCGTTGTTAAATTTATTCATTTAAATAATATAAACTTACCATTTTTATATATCTATTTCTATTAAATGACCGAATTTTGCCACTTTGCTAGAAGAAAATTAATAGATGCAGTAATATAATTAGAGGTGGCAGCACATGGTTTGATGGAAAAATTCGACTCCGTTTAAAATAATCCAAAACTTGACACTATGTCAAGACATATGGCATTATAGCATAATTCTGAATGGCCTGGTAGTTCACTCCATTTCTGTACATTTCACCAATAAAATCAATCATATGATGACTTGGTCTTGTATATATACCGTCACTAGTCTAAACTTTACTCCATGCTCTTCAGCAGCTCGTTGCAACTCTAGAGCCCCGAAAATTTGAAAGCTCGAATCCCAAAAATATCCTAATAATCCTCGTCGTTGCAACTTTCTACTATTGGTGAAGCCACCACCTTCACACACCTCCCTCTTAAAGATGACTTCTTTATTGATTCTTCTTCCAAGTCCCTGACCGAGACAGGACAATTAAGTTGTCTGCATATAAAATACCTACATCCACTAGAACACGGAGATTTGATAAGGAGGGAGGTGAAAAATCTGGGTTTTGTTCAAGAAACGGTGAAGTTATGAAAATAAGGCTTGGGCTATGAAAGATTCTTGCTTTACGAGGTTAAGGATGGTTCTGATATTGGCAATGTTGGTGAAAGATCGTATTTTGATTAAGGAAAGTTTGAGCTTTATGAAGTGAAATCGGATTTGGAGTTTGAAAATGATGATTTTGATGATGTAGAAGAGGAAGAAATGGTGAGGTAAATTTAATGATATAAATATTAGTAGATGAATTTAAAGTGGAACTTTATTTGATCTCTCTTATCTATTTTAGTTATAAGAATGATGGGTGAAAATGGTCGTTCCTTTAGACTACCGTCACCTCTTGACTAAGTGCATCACGTGTGTCTAATCACATATTTGAGATTACCGATAATGCCCATTTCTTATAGTAATAACTACAACTCGGACAAAATTTACTTATTGATGAAAGAGATTGGGTCATTGTTTGACTATTTTATCCCAACGAACTAAGAGCATCATTGAATAAACATTAAACCACGTCTTAATGTGAATTCGCATGCATCCAACAAAACCGCTACACATTTGGTGCTTATATTTAAGATAAATTACTATTAGAACAAGAAGTTGACAATAAACCCAAAATTCATACAATATAAGTATCTCAAAGATTTACAATAAAAAGACTCATCAGCATCAGGATATCATCGATCTTAGGTTCAGAAACATTATACCCTTTTCCACAAATTAAATGAACCAACCTCAATTCCTAAATGGCCAATCGAAGCTATTTCTACAAACCAAAAGCCTCAAAATATAAACCAACACTCTCTTTTCTGAACTAGAATCACAGATACTTGGAATTATAAAGAAAATAGATAAATCAACCAATCAGAAGTTGAAGATCGAAATAGGAAAGACGAAGGGAGAGGGCAAAATTCAAAGAGAAGATTTCAGAACACACCTAAAGAAATCAGATGGCAAAAGTGTTCAGGCAACACATGAGTCTCTAATTTATACAACCAACCATCACTGTAGATCTGAAATGGAATCAACGATCTAGAGCAGCCAACAATTTATCACCACTTGAGGCAACTAAAGTTGTTGTTTCAAAGTGCGAGTTTGGACAAATATTTGGGCTTGGAGATTGGGCTTCTTCATTGAATTATCAGGTAATGGAAATATAAACCGGCAAGTGGGCTTAACCCAGTTTTCATCATAGCCCAATTGTTTGGACTGGATTTTGGCGTTACAACACAAATAGTTACCCTAAATATGCTTTATATGTTTTTAAGTGGATGTACCTTCAAGGTCTCTCTCTTTTTTTTTTTTCCTCCCTGGGATGCATTGAAGCCAAACCTGGTCCAGCCAGCTTTTGGGACATGACAATTAGATGGTCTAGTTGTCAATCTAATCGGCCAATTGAACCTGGATTGATAAACCGCACGGTAGGTAGTCTAAGGTAGGGCGTTCGACTTGGTTTTTTTCTTAAAAATAATGTTATTCAATTTTGTTGATATTTAATATTAATCTATGTGACAGTCGGATCACCACCACATTAGTCGATACATAAAAATATGTTATATATTTTTTAAGAATATAGCAGTGACTCCACTTTATGAAATTGTCGTAGGGGTACAATCTTGATCACCCACCAACATTGATTTGTTGGTTGAGGAATAAAAGTGAAAAATAAAAAATCTGTTTTGATTTAGTGTAGTACGGCACGTGTTGTTGGCTTTGGCTTTCCTCATGTAATGTGCTGGCCTCGTTTACAGTGGCGGATTCAACATCGGCGAGAGGGTTCGGCTGTGCGTGCTGGAATTGCTGAGTGAATTTTACAGAGGAGGTCTGGTTCGTACGTAGGAAAGTGGAAATAGCTCCCGCCATGGATGAATTCAGAAGGAAGAAGAACTAAGTAATTGTGTTGGGCCGCTTTTTAATGTTTGGAACTTTTTTTGTAAAATGTGGGCTTTTCATGTTGGGCCTTTTAAAAAAAATGGTCGAATATAAATATTATACTAAACAAATATACATTTAAAACAATTGGAAATAGTTTTAACCATAAATCTAATTCGCCCCTCTTGTCCAGAACAGATTTTCGCTCTAGGTTCAAGCTGTAGCCTACCTCCAGATGTCGGAAGTAGCCTCCGGAATTCTCCCTCTAGCCGACTGTCGTTGCCACGTCGGGCTTGTTCCGGTCAGTCTCTTCTTCGGTTCTTTGTAAAAAAAAAATTTGTTTTTGTTGTTTAAATATTTTTTAGATATTTTATGATTTATGAATTATGAGTTATTTGAAAAAATTGAGAATATGTGATGTTAAAAATTAATGGGAGTGTACTGTGATATTTGAAAATGGAAAATGTTAAATTCGGGAATTTATTATTTTTGATAAAATTGGGTTGGAATTGAAATTTGAATTAAAATTTTAAAATTACGTGGAGAAATAGATTTTTCAAAAAGTTGAAAATGAGACAAGCCTGTAGCGATTTCAAAATATGAAACCTCGAATAATGCAGTTGTCTTAACTTATAGTTACAGAGTGAGGTTGTATCATATATTTTATATTATTTTGAATTGTAATGAATTATATTTTCATATAAATATATAATTTTCATGTTTTAGAGCATTTATATATAGATTGAAAGATTCTTAATATTATTTAATTTAATATTAATAAACGACATCGCTATCACAACCGTTAACTGTCGACGGTCAACAACCATCCTGGTTGAGGTGAAGTCCTGGATCCGCCCATGCTCATTTGGATTCTCCTTCATTTGATATAGGGAAATTTGCACAAATAATTCATAAACTTTGTCTCTGTGTGTGCGGATAGTCCTATTTTCGTCATTCTTATCACTGATCCCTCACTCGTTGGTTTTGTGTGTCCTTTTCACGTTTTCCATGACTTTTGCTGTTAAGTTTGTGAATGCACCTCACATGTTAAGAATGAACGAAAGAATAGTGACTATTTGTGCAAATTGGTGAGAGAATGCAAAAAAAATATCATATAGGATAGACATAACTTACCCTACTTAGTAAGTTAACATTCTAGGATGAAACACCAATTCCCAACAAGTGATAAATCTTTGGATTCCATCGTGTATGCTAAACATTAAGTTAAACCAAATTAATTTAGTTTGAACTGGCTTCACCAAAATAAAATGTTCTTACATTCCATCGTTTGCTAGTGTTCTACTTGAGAATTGTAGTAAAATAGACCACTGCAATTGTACCTTGTTAAATATATTTCACTTCAATTTATAATAAGTCCATCTTTGGTAGATATTTTAATTTAAGTTAAAATCAATAATCAATTTTATTCATATTTTATGGGTCTTCCAACTTTTTAACCACACATTTCATATATTTTTATCAAAATTTACTAAAATATTAATTTTAATTCCCACCAAATAAGTGCTGAAAGATTAATCTTCATATTTCTTCATTGATATGACCGACATTTAGATATATTTATATGAGTTTCGTTTTTATAAAAATTGTAAATATCCTTACGTGCTTCTTTTAATTTTATTTGTGATAAATCAAGAATCGCTATATACTATCAATAACATTACTAATCGAAACATACTAAAAGAAATGGCTTGTCGTCTAAGAAGACAAAATTTATGATATAATTGTTGTGGAAATTACACCCCAACACCCATTAACAACGTGAGAATTGTCTTCTTGTTGCACACATTAAATTATTGTTTGGTGGGGATTGAAATCTAGATTTTAATTTAAATGAAAGTCGATGATTAATTTTAACAACATATTTCGTGAAATTCGTAACTTTTGAACCTTATATTTTATCATTTTTTATCAAAACTTAGTAAACAATTAATTTTAATCCCTATCAAATGGGGGTTAAATTTCATTTGCACTCTCCCTCGAGGCAAAGCTAGAGGCACAAGCTCAACACATTTTTTTGGCACACACCTACTCCAACGCCTAACAAGTACAAAAAAAGAAAAAAAAAAGTCCCAAAGGTAGCAGTCCAATCAGAAAAAGAAAGTTCATGGTCCAACAAATAGCAAAACCCAGTTTTAGGCATGTACCCTACTTTCTCGTGATATTAAGCCCATGTTTGGTAGATATAAAAACAAGATTTTAACAAATTTTGATAAAAGATTATGAAATGTATTGTTGAAAAGTTATGAATTATATAAAATCTATGATTAAAATTAATTATTGACCTTGACCTAAATTTTAATCAGTTTTTTTAGAGTTCCAAACAGGGGCTAAGAAAAACACTCAATGTTTACATAATTAGAATTTTTTTTTTTCAATGAAGTAATATTTTTGTATCAAATATAATTAACAGGACTTGCGATTTTAAATTAAATTTAAATTTTCTCTCTTGAATATGTTTCTCTGAAATTCCACTACGATTTGTCTCTTACGTTCTTGAGTGGATATGTGTTATTATTATTTAATTACATGTGAAACTTACTGCATTATAACATGATTATGAAATTAGGTTCAAATAGTCAATCGTGTTACGTCTCTAATCCGATGCTCCACAAAAGTTGCCACGTGGAGGAACCCCGTGTCAAGTGGACCCACGAGGCATGACATGGCAAGAAACTTTTAAGGGCGACGCAACGATGACACACTGAAGGTCTTCACTACAGCGCCAAGGTACACGAAGGAAAGAACCGTTTGCCGAGGCACGAGTGGCACGCTGACAAAGAAGTGTGTAAGCGCCGAGGCTATTCCCTTCATGGGGCCACCTCCAATAACTCATCTGAGGTTCTCAAGTTTATCTCATATTCAAGACGCCAAGGTTGTCCATCACATATTCGGAGACCTCTTAGAAGTGACTGATGTAACACTTGTAATAAAGTTTGACAGTATATCAGTCTATTGTATAAGACGTCTGACCTCTTGTCAACGCATTTATGGTGTGAATAGACCGTGATGTGAAGCCTTAGTTAAGGAGATAATGCCATGTAATTCAGATCCACGGCCACCACATCGGCCAGTATAATATAAATAAATTTTCATTGTAATGAAAATGGGAGCTGAATGACAAAGAACAAAAAACAACACTCATACATTCGAAATATATACAAAAACACTTGAAAGAAAGGCATGAACATTTTGATTTATCCTTCCACATATTCTCGTTTATCGGTAAATAAATTTGTACTTAAGTGATTGTTATTAGTGCAATTGTATTGTTGTTAGTGTAATTGCTTGTATTTGACCTGCCGGAGCCTGAACGTAATTTGTCTCCCACCGTAAAGTACCTCATGCGTCTATTTCAGCCTGTTTATCGTCATTATTCCGGTAAGAACGCGCCGGAATCATGTTTGACGTGGCGTGAGTGGACCCGGCATCTGTTGACTCATTTTTTGGGATCAACAAATCGTACTTCTGATTTTCATTTGAGTTCCCCGAACTTGATCTCTATTGTTAAATTTAACGTGACATTTACTCCATTGTTTTGAATTCAAAATTTCATAACTCCATTAGAAGTTTCTGAGCAATTGTGACCATTAGTTCGCAATATGTGACCTCAATTCTAACCTTAATGTGTAACCTCAAATTTGCCTTGGTGTAAAATTTATCAAGAATCAAGAAAAAAGGGCAGTATTTTTCAACCCTATTTTTCCTTATAGTTTATTTATTAAAAATATTCAAATATTAATCATGTGCTGTCAACATCATTAAATAGAGTATTTTTCTTCGAAAAGTTGACCCCACGACTTCTGTTGGCTTGGTCAATGCTAATTAGGTAGCCTTTAAAATATTATCCTTTTCAAACTAAAAATCACTGCTAGATCACATGTGTCATCCACATTTGTTGACAATTAAATTTAAATAATTAATTCACTTTTTTTTTTTAATTTTAAGTTTTAGATAGTTCAACGTAAATTTTTTGAAGCAAATACAGATCTATTATACTCAAATTTTGTTGTCACTCATTTATATCAGGTCTTCAAGTGTTAAGCATTACAATTCCCGTTATAAGTCGTCGGATCATTCTTCGAGAGTCGTGCTACATCAACATAAAATATATTTTGCTTATCCCTATCCCAACGAGCCGAAACCAAAATTCTCATTTTCTCCTGAGTAATGGTTCACGTCCCTGACCATTGGATTGAGACGATCACAATCAAATAAAGATAGCGATTATATGCAACAATGTTGAAGGATTTTCCGAAAAGTTAAGAATTAGTAATCTTAATAAAAATTGAATGGATTCAACGTACCATCTTTGTCCTTCGACAACTAAATGTCATGATCTGGTTCGATTCATATTATTAAAAAATAAAAAAAATTGGAGATGTAAAACTAATACATTAATGAAAGCAAAAGTGATAACACAGTGTATGGGGTGCATTGTGTGAAAGAAAAAGCAGGGGACCCAAACAGGGAACTTAGCTACAAGGTTACAGCTTTCAGCATCAATCCCATTCTTTCCCCGTTAGGAGGCTGACGGTGGGCCTAACACCGTGCGTGCGTCTTTGACCCGTTTACCGGTTCCCAGTTACTCATGCCAAAATGGAAAAATAGATAATTTTTAGCGAAAAACGTATTTAGCTCAACTTAAAATTTAATTTTTTTTTATAATTAGAAAGTAATGCATTCAATTATATTAGAAATATAAAAATTTTCCTTCCCATCTCACCTCATTACGAAAATTATCTACTTAGCGTGCCATTTGTTGTTTTCAAAAGTGATATGGAATATAAATCCGGCAAGGGACGTTTTCTTATTGGCGGATAGTGAATTGATTATCCCCATGTTTAACGGGTTTTCAATGTACGCAACAATCATATGCGGCATTTCGACATGAAGGGATGTTACATTGTCAAGTTGAGTTATTGCTTTGGGATGTCTATTAACAATACGATCTCCCAATCGAACTCGTGCCAATTAGGTGGAATATCAAAGAATTAGGATATTGATGGTAGGAAGATGAGATGTCTTTCAATGGGGATGGAAAAGAATCAACACATGGATGTCGCCTCTAATAAATATTCTAAAAATATGTGACTTTACTATAAAAAAAATGATCAATTTGTCTGGGTAAGAATTTTTTGCGGAAATTCGAGGTTCAATGGAGCTTCTTATTGGAGAGTACATGGCTATTCTAGAGGGATTCAATTTTGCTGTCTTGGATTATGACGGTGTTGGAGGTCAAGTCGAATTGCAGCAAGATGTTTAAAATTTTTGAATTCATGGTCTATCTTTTGTAAGATATTAGAATTTGTTGTCTCATTCACAAATTTAAAAAACTCTTTTATTTGAAGGGAGGCTAACAATGTTGCACGCAATCTGGAGAGACGTGTTCGACACGATTTAATCACATTGTTTGACCAGACGGGCCACCCAAATGTATTAAGAACATAATTTCAGCTGAGGCTTTTCAATAAAAAGTGATTTATTTTTGTCAAAAAAGAGATATAAAAGTCACTTAAAAATAAGTTTAAGCAACTTTTAAGATGAGCCAAACAGCGTTTGTATTAGAGTAAATACGTCGGAACAGGTCGCCGTGAAGAATTTTTCATTTTTTAAAAAATAAAGAAAACATAAATTCCAGTTGGATATACATTATTCAATACAACTGGTACTGACAGTGGAGGTAAGAGAAAATTAAGTAGAGAGAGATTTTTTGACTTATGCATTCCTTCCTCTGCATTCTGCAATGACTTCGCCCCGATTCCATTACACTGACCGTTGAACACTCAACCCCTCAACAATAATATACTTTTAATAAATAAACTTTTACCCCTCTCCATTTCTCCGCTTGCATGCTCAATTTCAGCAAATAATTGTTTTAATGTCCATTTTTTTTCCCTTTTGCTGACGAATTACTATTTCTTTTGACTTTTGATTTGCTTCTTCAGATTGATTTGAGATCGAGTTTTGGATTAGCGTTTGAGATATTGTAGCTAAGGTTGACTTTCTCTGTAGGTTTTGAGGTGGAGGTCGGTGGTAGTTTAGCACTAGTTCAGTATAGTAGTGGCGAAACATAGGTTTTTAATGGAGAATCTAGGTTTTTAGGTGATGGGTTGGGGTCAAATGTTAATGGATCGGTCAGTATCTGCGATCTCAATCTTGGGTTTTCTCTGCTTAATTATCGGGATTTCGCGATTTTCTCGGGTTTCTGCCAACGCTGAAGGTCTGTTCTTCTGCTTTGTATTTCAATTGAAGTGATTTGTATGTATCGATTGCCTGTTGACTTGAATTGAGTTTTAAGACCCATGAAGTTTCTGGGGATATATTATCGTAAAATTACTATTACAAAACTGGGGGATTCGGTAGGATTTATTTCGGAGCTAATGAAAGAGTGCCATTTTATATTAGCCATTACTTCGGAAAATTTCTCCTTTTGTTCTGTTCAGGAAAGTTTAATTGTTGACTTGTACATTATGACAATGAAGAAAAGAGCGGGGTCGGGACTCGATAGCTATTATGCTTATACCTCCCACTTGCGATACTTTTGTTTACAACATTAATTCAAAACAGAGTGGTGCCACTGAGGCTTATTATTACAAAGTTGTTAACTCATATTTTGTTGGCTTTCCAAATAATTATGTTGATTCGTTTGTTCGTAGCTTTACTTGAATTTGTAAAATAAATTGTCCTCGATATTTGCTAATTGATTTACGTGTGACAGGTGATGCCTTGAATTCGTTTAAGACAAACTTGGCCGACCCTAACAACATTCTTCAGAGTTGGGATGCGACACTTGTCAATCCGTGCACTTGGTTTCACGTTACATGCAACAGTGACAATAGTGTTACTAGAGTGTGAGACTGCTTTGTCCTTTCCATAATTAGTTACATGAGGTTCTTTGTAGAATTAACACGATCCTCCAGTTATTGAAATTATTTTCTTTGTGCTCAGTGATCTAGGCAATGCAAATTTGTCCGGTGAACTGGTTCCGCAGCTTGGTCAGCTCCCAAATTTGCAATACCTGTAAGTCTTCCTTTGCAAAACAAAATCACTTAAATGACATTTTGCCACTACTTTCTTGTTGACTTGTTTACACGTTATATGTGTCACCTTACTATGCATTCATGTGATACGTTTTCTTGACCAACATATGAGAAATGAAATAATTGTATATTTATTATATTTTCGTTTGTTGGTCTGAAAGGAGCATATTTCACTGAGGACATAACTTGTTCGTTGTTCCAATCTGTTTCATGGGATTTTATTTATTTAGGAGATTTCCCTCAAAATGACATATTAATTTCCTATTTAGATGCTGACTATACTGCGAGGTTCTGTGGAAGAATATGTGTTTTATTATTTTGAAAGCTGTTAATATTTAGTTCATTTTCCATTCAGTTACTCAAAGATCATACGTTTATCTCTTTACAGACACTTTATCTTCTTTGATCACTGATACTGTAAAAAATGCTAAAAAAGGTTTAATTTCCAGAACTTTGCCCCTTCCCTCAAACGATGATGCAAAGGACAAGCAGTAAATTTGCTTTAATTATATATTTACGAATATATTAATTTTATGAATTGCATTGCTGTTAAGCATTTTCTTCGTTGTTCTGTAGTCAGAATATTGACTACCTCACATATTTGATATTCGAGAGACCTTAGATTTACATGACTATTGATGTGCACTTATAATTTTTGGAAGTTTCTTTTTTCTATTAGCGTAATATTTGTTTTACATAATATCATCTTAACCTTTGTGTTCCTCTCCTTTTTTTATGTGCATTTTGCAGGGAACTTTATAGTAACAACCTAAGTGGAAGAATTCCATATGATCTTGGGAACTTAACAAATTTGGTGAGCTTGGATCTTTATATGAACGGTTTAAGTGGTCCCATCCCGGAGACTCTGGGCCAGCTTAAGAAATTACGCTTCCTGTACGTGATACACTTTCCGTTTCTTATCTAAATATTTTATGGCTTTCTTTCCTTTCTTTATCTAATGTTTTTGCCAGAGAGAGATTACAAATTGGCCTTAGATAGTTGTTTTTGAGAGCCCCAATATGAACATTTAGAGTAGGATTCTTAATTGTTTTTCCTATATTTTTCTCCTTCCAAAGTAATTTTTTCTCTATCTATTGAAAATTGCTAAAACAAATTTGGGACAATGCTTGAACCTTTCACTCGTACAATTAAAGGCCTAATAGACAAATTATATTTGAAGAAGGTGTTTACGCAATAACTCCCTCTCATTAAGTTCATCTACTGATTATTGAGAAATTTTCAGGAGAAACTGTATTTTTATGATATTAATTTCTCCGATTCTTTGAAACCTAATTATGTGTTTTTATGGACTACACAGGAGGCTTAACAATAACAGTTTGACTGAAACTATTCCTATGTCTCTGACCACCGTCGTTTCACTTCAAGTTCTGTAAGTAGAGAATTGATGAATTTTCTTTTATCATTGGTGGTTTTCTTTGCTTCTTGTTTTTGGGCTGACTAATAATTATTAATCATTTTCATGTATAAATACAGTGATCTGTCAAATAATGATTTGTCAGGGAAGGTTCCAGTCAATGGCTCCTTTCAACTTTTCACTCCTATCAGGTTTAGTACAATTACTTTCGTCTTTTTTATAGTAGACTAAGTCACTCATCAAGGTCTTATTCTGACTGTCTAGTTCCTGTCTTCCAGTTTCAACAATAATTCTAAACTGATAGCTCCTCCCGTATCTCCACCACCTCCTCTTCCACCGACAAGTCCATCTTCGTCACGAGGTTCGTCAATTCTTTACTATTTCCATTTTTTAGAATACCTTTTTTTCCTTGCCCTGCAAATGGCAATAGCATATTAAGAAGATAGGCCTTGCTCGTATCATCTAGTAAATATGACACAATAGTGATCAGAAGTCGGAGATGCTCTCATTATCTAGCGGGAGTATCCAATATAGTTACTGACCATTTTTTGTATTTCCATTTAACGTGATCTCTAAAGTTAACCATATATATATGTCAAAAATTTGTTCTGTTTTTCAGAAGCTTATAATTTTATATTATTTTAATGATCATCACAAATCTTATCCCATTTTTTAAATTGGTACGTGTTGAAAATTTTTGACTCTGGGAAGGTCAAGGATTATTTTTCATTTACTGTCAAACTCACATTTCACCATTTATTTATTTGTTTGTGCGTCACATACTAATCAATTGAATACTGCTACAGTTGGCAACAGTGAAACAGGAGCCATTGCAGGAGGGGTTGCCGCTGGAGCGGCTCTCCTCTTTGCTGTTCCTGCAATCGCTCTGGCTTGGTACCGAAGAAGGAAGTCACCAATTCATTTCTTTGATGTTCCTGGTTAGTGGACCTAAAGAAAGCTTTAATTTATCATAATTATTGTGTATGATGTGTTCTTAATTATCTTCTATTCATTTGCAGCTGAGGAGGATCCAGAAGTCCATTTAGGCCAGCTCAAAAGATTTTCTTTGCGTGAACTCCAAGTTGCAACAGATAATTTTAGCAACGGAAATATTCTGGGCAGGGGTGGATTTGGCAAGGTTTATAAAGGCCGGTTAGCTGATGGTTCTCTTGTGGCAGTTAAAAGACTAAAAGAAGAACGTACACAAGGTGGAGAGCTGCAGTTTCAAACAGAAGTCGAAATGATCAGCATGGCTGTGCATCGAAATCTCCTTCGGTTACGTGGCTTTTGTATGACACCAACAGAGCGATTGCTTGTTTACCCCTATATGGCTAATGGAAGTGTAGCATCCTGCTTAAGAGGTAGCGCTTGCTATATTTTCATATATCCTTATTTAACCGAGTCACATATGTATGTTTTGTGCGTACATTTTGCTTGCTGATTACAATGTTAATTATGTTCTGTAGTTTAAGCGATGAAATATTTTATAAGCATGATATTGATTGAAACAACAATTTGATTTATGAGGACTAAAAGATATTTGTTAGGGGAAATGATGTTCTTACTTTAACTTATAATGAGAACCTAAGTCTGGAAAATAATTAATATTGAAATCTTGATCTAGAGTACTAAGGAATTCTCTACATGCGATGCTAGCTTCAAGTTAATTGTAAGTAACTAATTGTAGTATGTAAGAGTGCAAACTGATACATGTATCATCCAAAGTAGCTGAATTTGATATTTTTCTTGGTTTATGCATCTGACAATCATATTCATTACGGGGTAAACTATCATAAATTCTTCACTAGTTAAATGTAAGAAATGATTCACTCCACTGTTGTTGGCATGTTATTCTCATGTAGGGGAAAAAATAGAATAGATGTATTAACTGCTTTGTGGTGGATTTAATTAACTTGTTTATTTGTAGATAGAGTGATAGTGACACTTGAACACTAGTGATCAATTGCCCTTTGTGTAATTATGATGACTTTACTTCTGGTTTCCAGATTTTTTAAGATGTGGCGAAGGAGTGATCCAAAGTCTTAATTCCCGTCCACACTTACAACAAATTTCTCCACACTTACAACAAATTTCAACAAATAAGACGTCTCTTTGTTTGAGAGTATTGTTGATATAGAAAGGGGTACTAACTCTTTGCCACACGAGCCTCGCATTCGTTACTAGTTCTTTTTCTCTCTCTCTTTCCAGAGTAATTTACTTCCATTCCTTGTCATTTTTTCTTCTCCTCACAGAATCTTGTTACCAATTTGCAATGTGAATCTGCTTCTGCCAACATCAACCCTTTCCGGTTTATATCATACTACAATGTGCAACAGCAACCAAGCCGTTCCATGATTACACAGACAAAATTAATAAGCAGATGTGAATGTGTGTATGAGTGAGTGTGTGAAAGGAATGACAATTCATCGCGATGGTTTGGTCAAAACGATTGTTGGACATCTTTGGTTCGATAATGATTGTTTTGTTGGTAGATGGCAAGTGGTCCATTAGAGTCGGGGCAAATGTGGTGGTTGACAAAATTTTAAAGTTCATTTGTTATATCGTCATATGGATCTTATAATGCAGCTGAACATGAATTGCCATGTTGATTTTTGATGCGTGGTATCTGGAAAGGCTCTACTTTATAATTTTTATTGTTATTTCTTTTCTAATAGCTTAATAATGCATTATTATAGAGCGACCCGAATCACAACCCCCGCTCGATTGGCCAATAAGAAAGTGCATAGCATTGGGAGCTGCAAGGGGCCTTGCTTATTTGCACGATCATTGTGATCCTAAGATTATTCACCGTGATGTAAAAGCCGCCAACATATTGTTAGATGAAGACTTTGAAGCAGTTGTTGGTGACTTTGGGCTGGCCAAACTCATGGACTACAAGGATACTCATGTTACCACGGCTGTACGTGGCACAATTGGTCATATAGCTCCCGAGTACCTCTCCACTGGTAAATCATCCGAGAAAACTGATGTTTTTGGATATGGAGTCATGCTTCTTGAGCTCATTACTGGGCAGAGGGCTTTCGATCTGGCCCGTCTTGCCAATGACGACGATGTGATGTTACTGGATTGGGTGAGCACTAGTCTAGGCTGCTTGATATTATCTATTATGTCGCACAAAATAATTTTCTTTTTGTACATCCTTCAGTTAGATAATATGATCTTCTTGTGTAGTCTTCAATGTCGAACCTTGAAATGGATGGAAAAAATTACAGTGCTCCATTATGTTCTTATGCTCAACAAAGCTTACTTAAAATCTACCCTAAAGTCCTTTATGGCATATTTGATAGAATGTACTGTACACGATTGGACATTAAAGGAAGAAAAAAAAAACTTAAATTTTGTTCATAATACTGTTGAGTCTTGTTTAATACTGCCAACAAAGTATGCACTTGGTGTTCTTGCATGGTTTCCCTATAGGACTTGTCATATCATTTACTTCTGGACTTGAATTTCAGGTTAAGGAACTTCTAAAGCAGAAAAAATTGGAAACTTTAGTCGATGCAGACCTTCAGGGCAATTATATTGAGGAAGAGGTGGAGCAGCTTATTCAAGTGGCTTTGCTGTGCACGCAAAGTTCCCCTACGGAACGTCCCAAGATGTCTGATGTTGTCAGGATGCTTGAAGGTGATGGCTTGGCCGAGAGGTGGGAGGAGTGGCAGAAGGAAGAGATGTTCCGTCAAGAGTTCAATCACACATACCACATGAATACTGGCTGGATAATTCCTGACTCCACTTCCAATATCCGACCTGATGAATTATCAGGGCCAAGATAATCTTCTTGTGGTTCAATGATAAAAAAAAACTCATGGAGATCCTCTGTATTTGATTGATAATTGTCATCTTTGTAAATGATCCTCTTCTCTATTTTTCGATTTTTGTTCAGGTTCCAGTTGCTATCATGTTTCAGAATTTTGATGATGCAGGGATGTTCATAGGACACCATTTGACATGTTCATGTGCAAGTAAATCACACCAGAAATGTATTTTTATGTATTATTGAATAGTGAAAGAATAAAACAGAAAAAAATGCAGATGTGTTACCTCTAAGGAGTGGCGTATGCTAATTCTTGGAGAACGTTTATCCTTGCTCTATTTCCCAAGAGATTCAAGTTCCAATCTAGTTCTTTTTAAGTGCACCTTCATCGACTAAATAAATGCTAATCCCTGTAATTTTTATCAACTAGAGAGTAATATTGTCAGATTCCATCTTTTACAGCATTTAGTGTCAATATCATTTCAGTAAAATGAAAAGGAAAGCATCTCTAACTAGAAGACTCAATGCCACATACGTGCACATGCATTCTATTTTTTGACCTTAAGGTGAATACAAACATCCCATTGAGTGTGGCAGAGGCATAAAAACCTGGCCGAGGCCAAATACAATTCTCTTTTATGGGTCTAATATATGAAATTTTGTAGAATAGATAATCTTGATTTGTTCTAGAATCAAACAAAACCGCATTCTCCAAAAGATCACTACTTTCTACCGCCAGCTCCAATCCTTGGTTTGCTTTTGACTTCAGTCTCCTGCACAAACAACAAAATATAGCGCGTTCAGGATTTAAAGCACAATGGAGCTCTAATGTCAACAGGAGAACATTTCCAAACAAAACAAGGACCTGTGGCACATGCAGGTAAATGTATGTTTTTGCTGTTGCAGGGTTGTGATTTTCTGCACCCTTGCTCCAATCATAACAGACCTGAGAACAAAAGATTCCAGCAAATTTTCAGGAAAAAAAAAAATTAGGAGTTAGGACAGCTAAGTAATTCATCTGAAATATTAGGTTAGCCATACCGAGAAATATAAATGAAATCTACTATGGTGACAAAAAAGTTCAGCATCCAGACAAATTGTAAGAACTTCCTCAAGCTTTATTGCATTGGAAGTAAAACATAAACATACGTAAAACAACTACGTAACATTGTCACAAAGAGAATATCTTTCTAAATGCACCATTCTCCTCTAAGAAATAGAAGTCCCTAACATGATTAAAAAAATGGTGAACATCAGTTAACAAATACTCACCGAATATGCAAAAATGGAGCCATCATTGTTGAAAGCGCTGGAAGGTATAGGCTGACCGCACCTTGCCATAGCCTAAGAAACGAACATGCCAAGCAATGCGATTTAGCATAAATGGATAACTGAAAGCATTTTCAAGACTTAAGAAGAAGGATTCCATAATACCTTAAGCCTCTGTTTGCTGTCTTTGTCCCAGAAGTTGAAGGCTCCGTCAGATCCAGATGTTGCAAATGTGTGATGTATCTGAGACAAGGCACAGAATATAAGAACCAGGTCATCAATAAAAAAAAAAAAAAACACAAATTCTATCAAACTTTTTAGCATAATAACCAAAAAATCTTGTAGAATAGAGATCATAATTTAGGATGTAGTCGATGAGAATATCAGGGAGTAACAACCTCTTAACACAAAAGCTAAACTGACAAATAATTCTTCTAGAAGTTGGAGATTTAGAATTTCGTAATTAGCCAAGTATTTAAGACTTCATATTTGACAATTTAGTAAAGAATATAATTCATAACTACTTAAGACACCAGATTGGCAGACAAACAGATAAAACCAAGGTAAAAAATAACTATTTTCACACACAATTCTTGATGTTATCACAAATTAGCAAGCTCGTTTGATCCACATACGAAGAAAAATAGATTGATTCTCCAGGTAACAAGAGGCAGTTAAGAGATTCCAACCTCATGATTTTTCTTGTCATTTGTTGATATGATAAAATGCTGAAAATGCAAAGCAAAATCTGATGCTTTTAGTTCAAGGATAAACTTAACAAGGGGATTTCTTTAGATAGTGCTTCAAAAAAACCAAATTTCCTCATGAAGAACTCTAGTTTGGGTATTCCATGATTCTTTCAAGTTTGTCTTCCTTTGAAACAAGCTAAGCCTAAAATCAAATTTAATGAAGAGCTGAAAAACATTATATCACTGTCTATAGAGCAGTGTAAATGATCAATTTTTAAGTAAAGGATACATATTCCATCCACAAACCAAGCCATGGTAAGCAAAATAGTTAAAAGTTTGCAGACTACATGTGTTGGCTTAATAAATCTTAGGCGTACAACACTAATGACTTAGATATATTCGATATATGTTCACTGACATAAACTCAAGAAGATAGAAGAAAAATCCAGAATCTGACGTGCTAGAAAGTTTAAGATGCCAACAATTTCCCTCCCACCACATCACACACAAACGCCCAAAAGAATGAATATGAAAGAAAATGGAAGGAAAAAAATAAATGGGAGGACGGGAGCAAGAGGATGACAATATAGCAAGCTCCATTGACATCACTTAAAGTGAAATATCTTACAGGGTGGAAATCCAACGAGTTGACAGAGTAAATGTCATTGCCTTCTCTATGGCATTTGAAAGTAAAGTTTTTACTTTGTTGTGAATCATCAATATGATGTACCCCAACTCTTCCCTCAATTGAGCCAACCTACAAGAACGATGCTAAATGTCACATTATAATCAGAAAATTTACTGCACCTATCAAAATAATAATATCAATGTCATTGGAGATGAAAAAATCATATGATTTCATGCATCCTTTTCTTCTATATATTTAGATATTTAAGAAGACCGACGAGCATTTCTCCACATAAGAAAAATGAGAGAACAAAAAACCAGTTCTTCACAAATCAAAGAGGCAAAACAACCACAAATGTAATCATATTAAAAATTAAACCCTGTAATGCTGCACGGAAGAGAGAAAGCAAATAGCCGCAAAGAGAATAATAGACAATCTTCTATCTTCTCTTAGGACTGCCATAGTGCAGGGGTCTCCCTCTGCGTTTTCTTTTAGTAAGTTCAAGAGATGAATGTGGAAATATCAGAATCTACGAAAGACTCGTGTATGTAGCACACAGTGAAGTGGAACTCGGGTAGGTTAAGCAGCAAGTGTGTTTGCAATTTCACTACATATACTTGATTCAGAAGAAAGTTTGCCAAAGAAGTACATATAAGACTTCATTGCAATCCTTGACATCAAATATATTCATACAAGTTATTTAGAATTTCTACTTCTCCACTGTTCATTCAGTTAATTAAACACCAGTCAATCTCTTCATTCAGCTAATCAAACACCAGTCAATCTCAAACTGGCATACAAAATATCCCTGAGTTTCAGTTCACTATCATTAACAATGTCAGTACTCGTTCTCGCAGAACTCCCAATCCAGCTATAACCAAGCAAGATCCCTTCAATTAAGTATTTGCATCACAAATATTTTAAAATCTTCAAGTATCTACACATGGTCAACTCGAGATGCTACATGCAAAATCAAGCTGTCAAAACATTTCTAACCAATACTAGATAAGAATGGCTCATAACAAAATAATGGAGCAGATAAAAGATAATCCACAGAATAAACTTAAGTCACGTAGAGTCGGACAGAACTTACTAAGAAACCTTGCTGATCTGGGAAAGCAGCTAAACACCTTGTCTGGTACTTCAAGGGTGACATAACTCTCTTGAACTCAGTCTGTCTTATCCGAAAAAGCAATTAACCATGCAATGATGACTCATTTAAAATAAAATAGAGTAATTTTAGAAAGTCTGTTCGCATTCAATCAATAAAAATGTTGCACAAAATGTCAGAAATAATAGACACTGAGAATATAAGGAAGAGTATTCCATCATGTTTCAATGAACAACACACCCCATAAATCCCAAACTGCAATTCTTGTCATGGGTTGGTTATATAATAGGTAATGCTACAACATATACAAAGGTTCAGCGCCTATATTCTCATAATTCCCTGGTGAGATACAAAAGGAAGAAAGAAAAGTTAAAATACTGAATTAAGGCCGCAATTCACCAAAAACATGTTTCTATCCTGATAGTACCAAACAACGCACTTTAATTGTTGCTGATCTGGCAATGTACAGAAAATGCAGAGTTCTGGTTTTATAATGAATGAAGACTGATAATCATTTGGCCAAAGAAGTGGAAGTACAAGTTTCATCAACCATTTGAGAGAGGCTTATTTATGTGACGATACCAAATATTCTCAAACCAAACAATCGATAAAGACAAGGAAAGCATTCGTTTAATATAACTGAGAGAGTTCCATTTCCGTCACTGGTTTGGATACTAGACATCAATACCACCTTTTATCATGCAAGTGCCCTCTCTAAATGAGTTCACCAGTCTTTAAAATGTCAAAATCTTTGACCCTCCAAATATCTTAAGAAAATTAACAATTATAGCTTATGTTGAAGGAGGCACTTAACTGAGATTTCTCCTTGTTTGATATAATAAGCTCCAACCACCAACCAAGATACAAAATTTTATCATTCAATACCACCTTTTATCATGCAAGTGCCCTCTCTAAATAACTGAGAGAGTTCCATTTCTGTCACTAGTTTGGATACTAGACATCAATACCACCTTTTATCATGCAAGTGCCCTCTCTAAATGAGTTCACCAGTGTATTACGTGAACTTGTAGCTCAAAAAAATATTATTATCTTACCTGGTACTTGATTTGATCTAGAAATGTTGTTTTCTGCATACTCAAAGAATGTAGTGCCCAAAAATTAGCTCTCACCAAGGGACAAAGGAATACTCCAGAAGATGGTTACTTTCATTGATAGTGGCCTCCTTATATAAATTAAAATATTTTGTGCAGTATGAAACTAAAACTTTTCTTCCTCACTTTTCGTTTTCCAGCTTGCAACTGGTATTGTTTTTGTTCCCTTCTCAAAGGGTTCCACCCTTTACATTACACAAGACTGTTCTTTGAAACAATTTCAAAATGTATGCTCCTTCAATGCTTATTTTGTTTCCAAAACTCTAATATTGGTCACCCAAAAGTAGATCGAATAAAGTCTGACATCCAATGAAAGGTATGAATAAAAAAGATGACTGATGGGAAATTTGAGTCAATAATGGATCTCTTTTTCCAAAACAGAAAATTATTAAAAGAGGATTTCTATTTGATTTCTGTGGGTTTAAGCTGACATTTGCTACAGATATATAATCCACTTCCCGAAACAAAATAATGGTTTCAGCATTCTTTATAAAGGAAAAAGAATACCTGAGGGTTCTGCAAGTTGAAAACTATAAGATTTCTATCAGCAGTGCCAACAACCATAAGAGGGTGTCTGACTGTAAGTGCATAGCAGCGCTCAGGAAGTTGTTGGACATGAGCTGGATTTGGTTGTCTCAAATCCCAATACCTGATAGGAATAGCACCTCATTACTGAATGAAATGTACTTTGTGCTATCAAATGTGAATGCAAAAGGGGCTAGAGAAGAAGCCTTAATATACATGTGAACAGAGATCTAAGAAAGGCTGGTTGTTGACTTGATTTATTAAATTAAATGCAAATTTATTTTGGGTAAAGAAAAGCTTTGTTACCCCGGGAAATGTTGTAAAGTATATGTAATGCAACTTGATGAACTCTAGATAATGAAGATAGCAGAGATGCAATTCTACTAAATCACACAGAAATCAGAAAACAGTATTCAGGACCAATAAACTCCGTCATTAGTGAGCAGAAAGGACATCTAATGTTGCATACAATGCCTGCCTTAATTCAACCATTTCCAGCCCCATTCCATTCCATGAAATGGAAGAGATAGTTACAAATACAAATATTGCACTTCATTAACAGATAATGATGAGTCACTGTTTATGTAATATGTAATTATGCTTTGATAGTATGTGCTATGCAAACAAACATAAATGAAACTGAAAACTACATACCATGCATTTATAGGAAGCCAAAAAAATTTCTCGGAGAAATGGGAAAATGTATGATTTTGACGCAGTGAAAATTGTATCTTCATGCCTATACCTTCATAAAAATAATTTAAAGATGCCTTGTTCCTGGAGTCCTTCTACAGGAATATAGCCCTTGTTTGATCCTCATTCTTTTCAAAATACATTTTTCCCTCTCTTCTTTTCAACCACATATTCTTCAATAAAATAATATTACACGCAAACCCAAACATTTTCCTTATTTTTCAACCACGCATTCTCCATCAATCTACTATTCTAAAATAGATTCTTGAAGAAAAATAGGGCTCAAACAAGCTCATAATGTTAGCGGTAGGGGTTATAAGGGAATGCCAACTTTTCTTGCAATCGTACATGATTTTTATGCCCTTCAAATTCTGATTTATTAGTCCCTTTTTGGTTGGGATTAAAATCAGATTTTTAGAAGATTTTAATAAAAATTGATGAAATGTGTAGTTGAAAAATTATGAATCCCATGAAATATGTGGTTAAAATTAATTGTCGACTTTGACTTAAATTAAAAATCAGATTTTAATTTCTACCAAACATATGCAGTGCTGATATGTAAATATACATAAGTACATTTCCATGTATGTGTAAGGTATGCCTATGTCTATGTATATGACCTCACATTGTGTAACTACAATGGCTATAAAGGCCAAACTCACCTTAGGGTTTTATCCCAACTTCCAGTTACTAAGAGACTCATTTCAGGGACCCAAGCAATTTCTTTGATAGGAGCATCATGCATGGCCACTGTTACAGGTTGGCCACCAGACAACAATGGCCACATCTTAACTTGCTTGTCACAGCCTCCAGAGAAGACGGTTGTCCCATCATCCTTCCAAGTTGAGCATAAAACCTTGCAAAAATAAACACAATAATTTAGCAATTGACTATGCAAATCAACCGAATATAAATGAAGTACCCCGGTAAGGTTTACAAAAGTAGATATTTTACCGGCTGCTCATGTGATATTGATGCTTTAGGCACAGTACTGAGTGAAGTTCCAGATTTAATTATCTCCCAACATCGTACCTATGAAGAATTTTCAAAAAAATGTATCAGAGCAGGTCTGTCAACAGCTAATCAACTTCACAAATTAGTTTGCAAAAATACCCTCCCTCAATCAACCACTTACCCTTCAGCAAGAAGCCCTATCTCACCAAAAATGGTACATAAAATGACAAACATAGTCCATGAATTTATGGTTCTGCACTTTCATAGCATGATATACTTTCTAAATTGAGAGCTTATAACAGCAACCACTCATATTTCCCCAGCAAATAAAACTTAGACTATATATATGGGCATAGATTTGCGGCCATGGCATTGACATTATAAAATTTTACACTCAGACTTGAATTAAATTTCATAAATACAAATTTGAGTCCTGAATAGGTCATGTCACAAATGCAAGGTAATATCACAAACTAGCACCATTGAAAATATCTCCAACAATTAATCCATAATGACAATTTTTCCGTCATTTTCTCGCAGAAGATCAAAAAAGATCAAAACAAAAGGCCCAATCAGGAAGTAGAAACTACATTGATTAAAGTAGAAAAAACAATGATAAAAACTCAATTGAAGCAAGAATATGACCTGATTATCCCACGAAGTTGCAACCAGCACATTTGCCTTTGGACTGAAACAAAGGCTCGACACTGAATCACTTGGAGGTTGCACCACCTTTTTTACACACCCAAAATATTAATCAATTATAAAGCCCACCAAACGCAGTGAAACCCCCTAATAAATACAACTATTCAAATAGTCTAAACTGAATTCAAGAAACCCAGTAAATAAATTAAATACAGTACAAATTAATTGAAAATTACCTCAGTAGAACGATTGGGATTTGGATTTGCAGTGGCAGGCGTAGTGCCGAACGTAGCCATAGAGTTCGCTAGTTTACACAATATAACAACTATAAATTTAAATTTAAAACTAAAAATTAACAGTATAATAATTGAAAATATGGAAAAAGAACAAGTATTACCAGATTAGACGTCTTTAGCTGTTCTTGCCTCAAAATCTCGCAAATATCCAGAGGTACACCAACAAAAACAAAAACTCGAAGAAGTTTACTGAGCTATATGTATTTATGGAGCGTTTGTATAAAGCTAAGCGGCAAAGGTTTTGACGGGTCTGTACTGGTACTCGGGTCCAATTTTTCACTAGAGCTAGATTATACAAATTTAGCCCCCGTTTCACATCCTTAAAGTTTTAAAAACATAGCTGTGAATAATATTTTTTGAAAAACACGTGATTAAAAAGTAAATAAAACTTTTAAATTTACGTGTAAAATATTTTATTGTATGATTTGTGAATATGCGGTTAAAAATAAGTATAAAAAATAAATTAAAGTAAAGTAAAAAATATCAAACAATCGTTTAGTGCCCGTTATTTTTTTAAAAAATGAGTTTTGAATACATATACAACTGGGACTTTTTTCCATACGACATGTGATGAATCGAATAAGGCTCCACCTAAGCTCCTTACTCTATGCACGATAACACATCATTAATTACTCGTGGCCTTTTCCGGTGGATGGAAGCGGCAGCGAACATTTCGATAGTCAAGTTAATGATTTTGCAAATTGAAAAGTGACGTTCGACAGTGAAGTGGTCGTCGGAACGTGGCTGAGAATGTGTATAAATATAGTAATGTGCTCTTTAGAGTTAAGGAGTCCAATGTTAGAAATCAGGATCTCAACCCCTTTCTTACCTTAATGTGGGAGTATTTTACTAAGAAAAAGTAGAACCATTGGATGTATGGACGCGTGGCTTCGGATCTTGGGCATGTCATCCTTTTATAGACGTCAATTTGTTAATCCATAGGTTGACATGTATTAAATGTTCACTGACATAGCAGTGCAAGTTGACCGTTTGTTTTCTGTCACACATCCCATCAATCAGTCTAAGGATTTGATTTTAGGGAGATCTCCTCATAAAAGATCTTAGCAGGTGTGGGAAGGTTAATGCGGGGTGTGGTGAAGGCAGAGTGTGGGCCTTTGCATTCCTCGTGTATGGTGGATGAGTTCAACTCTTCTACAAAGTGAGCAGTAGCATTTCAGTTTAGGGTATTTGATTCGGTTCGTGCAATACAAATTCAGTTTGTCCGCCACGTGACAGCACGAGATCAGTTCGCGCAACACATGGCGGACGAACTGGATGGACGAGGTGAAGGGCCTCTGAAGGCCTGTAACAGTATATTTAAGAAGAACGTGTAATTAAAAAGTACGAAAATATTTTGAATTTATGTGTATAATATTTTATCGTGAGAATGTATAATTGAAAATAATTATGTAGCAAAAAGAGTTTAAAAACAACGGGCATGGGCTTATAAATCATTTATAAATTCAGTTAAAATTAAGCTTTGATTTTAGTTACATTTTCAGAAGTACTATTCGGCCTTTGTTTGATTCTCGTTAACATTTTTTCTTTCTCTTCTTTTCAAATGAACATTTTTCAATAAAATAATATTACACGTAAACTAAAAACTCTTCTTTCTTTTTTAACCACACATTCTTTCGAAATACATTATTTCCAAAATCTCATTAAAATGGGGTCAAATAGGGGTTCATTATTATCCATATATTTCTTGGACCATTATTATTCCTCTCACTATTTCTACTTATAAACCATTTATAAATTTTTCAAACAATTATAATCGCAAATCAATGAACTAGTAGATAGTTCACAGATTTATTGACTAATTCTATCTGGTCCTACTGTTATTTAAGATCAATTTAGGTGACAATATATGTCATAAATTCATTTAGAGCATGTTTGACAACCATTTTGACAGAAAAAGAGTTTTGAGTAGTGATTTATAAGAGAATGTGTGGTTAGAAAAGTAGAAAAAAAATTTGGTGCGCGTGTATAATTTTTTTTTTTTTTGAATGTGTGACTGAAAATAGGGGGCTATAACAAACTATGTCCCTGTGTGGTACACATAAAAAATTTCATTATTATTCTTCTACTCATTTTCAACCACACATTTTTCAATAAAATAATATTTTTCATCATATCAATAACTTTTCATTCTTTTTCAACCACACATTCTTCATCATCTACTATTCCAGAATTCATTCTTCCAAAATAATGTGGCTCAAACACACCCTATAAAATAAATTAAAAAGTGTCAAACGGTCACTTAGATATAGAGAGTTGTGATAAATTTTCTTAGAACTATCATTTTTTTACCATTTAGACGAGTATTATATCATAGTCGGTATGGTTAGATAGTATTGTTAAATTTTGTTTGGTAGATTCATAGACCTAATTTAGGATTATGTTAGGATCATCATGAAATATGTAAATTAGAGAGAGGGACCGATTTTATGACTATTATTTGAAAATTATTTTTTTAACATACTCATTTCAACAATATATTTACACAATAAAATATTATGTATGTGAACCCAACATTTTCTCATACGTTTTAACCACACATTCTCCTAAAAATCATTATTCAAAATATTATTTTTCCTAATGACCATCAAACAGGAGTAAAGTCACTTGCGTGAAAGATTTAAGTCGACGTTTGAGCCTCTTTATCTAAAAATTCATTTTTTTTTCAGTCTTATCCATGTATTCACCCAAACCATCATTCTAATTGATATAAAAAGAAAGAAACACTGGATAAACAGGTGATGACCTTTGAACTAAAAATTTGAATTGAAATCAAATTTAATAATTAATTTTAATCATATTTTATGAACCCATAATTTTTTTTTATCAAAATCTACTAAATATCTAGAAAACTAGGGCTTAATATAGGAGAATCAGACAGCTGTCTAGCTCATTCGGTCGAGCATGACTAGTGGCAATGACTTTCCAAGTCCTTTCAGGAGATCTTGTCACTGCTTCAGAAAGCTCTTGTGAGGATTCACCTATAGAATCTGATGATGTAGATGTAGATGGAGATGATGTGATTCGTTTTAACCTATCGGCATGCATGACTGAGATGTTATGATTCACGTCTTTAGTGATCACGTGAAGCTTACCAAGGAAACCTTCAAATAAATATAGAGACATTAAATCAGCAAGGTTATGATCTGGTAAACCTCCTTAAATTTCTTTCCAAGCATCTTCTTGATGATCATACGCTTTGATCCGAGCATTATCAACAGAATTTGAAGGATTCAATGCATATAACTCTTTGTTGACGATGAAACTCAACTTCATACTCGATTGCCTGACAGGCAAACCCTCTGCCATGCCCATTGGCATATCGACCCTGAATTCGATTCTGGATCATGTATCTCCCCTCTAGCATCAATCAATGACCTGCAATATAAACCTTGACAAACATATAGTTTCCCCTTGGTATGACGTCATTCCAGTTTCAATAGGCTTCAGTTAGTCAGATGGAAAGGGAGTAAGTAGCACCCGAGCTTTTGAAATCAGCATGCTAGGGATTTCGGTCCATGTACCGGAACAAGGATCAAATACTTCTACACATTGAAGAGGGACTAGTCTAACTCCAACTCGATCCATGGTGAGACCTTCGACAACATAAAGTTTTTTGTTTAAGACATTGTGTAACACCCCGAATTTTCTTACTATTTTAATAAGGGCCTTAACTTAATATTGATCATTTAGCAAATAAAATAGGTCAAATCTAGCTTTGTCATCACACAAAGTCCTAAAGTTAAAGCGATAAGCTTAAACAACTTATTTGCATGAATGATTTATGTTCTTTTGTGTATAATTTATCGTAAATTTGGTTTGGGTAGAATATTTAAGTATCATAGAAGTTGATAAAATA